>CAESWR010000181.1:724637-742179 GCA_903171835.1 Mullus surmuletus | reverse complement strand
CGATTCCTGTTTCCGAGACTTAAATATTTAAAAGATATCTTGACTTTCGCGAAAGCTGAGAGGAGCGGGCGAACTGCACACCCACTGCTACCTCGACAGCGTTGACTGAGTAGGGGGGAAAAAAGCATAAACCCCCCCCAGTTCCCACTCTGAGAAAAATCACGGCTCGGCCACAGTGGCTCCCGATCTGAATAACACGAAGAAGCATTCTGGGCCAGCAGCTCGTTTAGACGACGGCTGACTCACACTTTCTCGTGTTCCCGCAAAATACGCCAGATGAGTGAGACAATAGCTGAGCTGAATTTTCCTCGAATCGTTTATGGCCAAAGGCAGGTCAAGAAAATGTCACATTTGATTGAAAAATGTCTCGTTTTGACATCAGAACTGCATTTTGGGAAGTTTTGGCTCAATTGCGGCGAACCAACGTCTTAAAAACCCCCCACACATTGGCACCTGAGATGGTAAAACATGGATTGAAGGAAACTCTATCGCTGATTTCTCTGACGACGCTGCTTTTTTAACCTTTCCCGAGTCACGCTGGTGATGACAGACGGCAAACTTGAACGGAGTCACCTCTGCTTCACCGGGGGAATCTGTTTTCCTTCTAATCACATCTAAACCCGAATCAACCGCAGTCCAATCACGGCGGCTCTTGAACTTGTTATCACGCGTTCAACTCTCTATCTTTCATCCCAGAAGAAGAAGACGAAGTCGGCCAAAGCCACTCGGGGAGTTATCATCGCCGCCGTCTTTAATCGTTTCCTTCCTTTTCCACATGCGCTCCCCTTGAAAGCATTATGAATCAAAACACCAGATGTTCTCGTTTCGAGCGTGAACTTACCCAAGTTGGAGCGCGTGTTGGAGCGCTCGATGATGGCGTGCTTGCTGGGATTGTTCAGGACCGAGCGTTTGGCAAGTGAGATGTCGGCGGTGACGCGTGTGATTGATATTCTGACACCGGGGAGGAGGGGGAAAAAAAAACAAGCAAACACTCAGTTAACCAGACGAGTGGAGTTTGGCAACAGATGCAAAGGCGGAATGCTTATTTTTGCTGCAGATTTCAGTCACGCTAGATGAAAAGACGGCGAGAAGCTGCGAAAACCTGGAAATCCGCAGCGGGATGATAAAGAGCGAAACCAAACAAAGACTGTGAGGAGACTGTAGGGGTGGAATTGTGCAGGTTTTTCCTTTTTTTTCTCTTTTGAGCGTCGGATTCTTCCTACACGGATTAATGAACTACCTTAGAGCTCATTGTTGACGATTCGTCCTGGACTTTTCTCTAAATCCGTCCACACCGAGCGGCTCTCAGAACAACAAAACCCCGCAAATCCTAAATTAGCTGGAGCCTTTTATGTGAAAGCAACGATTAGAGATATTGATTTGATTTGGAACATGACCACGTGGAGGTGACCCAGCTACCCTTCTAAAAGTAGAGCCGGAACACCTAATTTCTTTAGCTTTTAAAAGGGGGATTTAACACCAGAATTCATGAAAGATCCTGATGTCAAAGCAAAAATTCAACATGGCTCCTCCCACAGGCTTGGAGATTAGAGGGTGTTTCAGAAGAAGGTTCTGCAGGGATGAAAATTACAAGAAAAAGCATGTAAATCTATTGTTGGAGCGTCGCCTCTTTAAGATGAAACTGGTTTTAATTAATAAATCTGCAGCTGTTTCTTAAAGGGATAGTTCAGATTTTTTGACCTGAAGTTGTATGAGATCCTCACCATCAGTGTCGTTCATCAGCAGTGAGTTTTCCCCTACTGCATCCCATGAGTGGAGTTCCGGCCCGGTTTCGGTGTTGCGTAAAGTAGTTCCGTTTGGTTGTTGGGTTTACATGGATAAAGCGTTTTGCTCCACAAAACAACATGCGTTTAAAAGAGTATTCCATTAGCATCAAGAATTCTTTGCTGTACGCGATCACGCAACGGTACTATTTTCCCTCACTCATATCACTGCACGCACCTTTCCATCAGCTGCAGGAAGGAGGTGGAAGGAGACTGCTGCACGTAAACGCCGTGAAACAGCTGATGATGGTGCGCGCAGTGATACGAACGGAGGGAAAATAGTGCCGGGTGATTGCGGGGTCGGACTTTTTTGTGCCCAAGAATATCTGAAGCCCAAGATCTCATGCAACTTCACGTCAAAAAACCTGAACTATCCCTTTAAGGACGTCACAGGCTGGCAACCCATTGCCCCGGATGTGTTTGACGCACGCCGTCTGACGGAACGACCCAAATTCCATGAAACTGTTGACGGTCGGGCGAGTGGAAGCTGCGCAATTTTGGCGGCGGATGGGGTCGGATGGGAGAGTGAACGGGCTCGGCGCTGCGCGAGGAGAACCCTGCTCTGCTCCGGGGCCCACTATGGCCTATTAAGGGCATGAAGAGGACCTATTTAAAGCAGCAGCCGCAGCAGCAGCAGCACACATCTTCAGGCCTAACAAACTTGTTGCTTACTCCCTCGGCCCCAACCTCGGGGGACGGACGAATACCAGCATATAGGAGCGGGTAGGAATGAGGAAGGAAGCGGGATGAGAAGAGAAGGTCACCGGCGACTTACCTCCCCTCAAATCTGTGTTTCAGAAAGTCAAAGAGTGCTTTTTGCATCATGTCTGTCACCTGTGGACACAAAAGCAAAGCAGCTGTTGAGGCGGAAAAGGCGAAAAGGCATAAAAGTCTGGCTTTTTGGTGCAAGGCAGTGATTTCCCAGAGGGGCGATAGAGGCCGCCCGTTTGAAATGTCGACGCTCTGACGTACCTCGTAGCCCTTCAGTGACGGTCCAACCAGGACCACGGGCCGCATGGAAGGCACAACATCGTATGGAGGAATGTGTTCCGTCTTGGCGGGTGCGAGAGGGGAAGGAAGGAAAAACAGTCAGCGCTCATTTATGGAGTCAAAGTAAACGTTCGCCGCCACAAATCACCCGGGCGCTTGGAACAACAACGGGCGTTTTCAAAGCGCTGGAACATTGCGGACCACGAGACGAGGCGTTTATCTGGCACGGAAGCCTCCCATTTATAATAAATTTGGGCTCATGAATCTTAGAGTCATCGTGCTTGTCAAACTTTCAAAGCAGGCTTCAGCAATATTCCCAGACGGACAGAGGCTCATAAACGTGCCCCGCTTCGTGGTTCCGATGTTGAGTTAGAAGGAGCTGGGAGGGGGTTAGTGAGGAAGAGGTGGGAACGCTGAGACCGAGTGAGAGCTCAGTTTGTGCCGCGGCCTCCGGAGCGAACGAGGAGGGTGTCGGAGCGATAGCAACACGCTTCCAGCAACAAGCAATCGGCTCAGCTAATTGCTCGGCTGCATGGAGGCGAGTTGTTGCATTACTGTCGCTTCCTCTTCCTCTTCTCCCCGACATCCACGTCAACGCTCTCTCTCCCCCGTCTGACAGTCGCTGCCGTCACAGCGCTTCCCCAGGGATGGTGTGGGAACCGCTGCACGCTACTGCTGACTAACATGAGCGTGGAATGTTGCTCTAATCTAATCTTGCTTACCTAAATTCAACCTCGGACTTCCTGGCGAGCGTCAGAGTAGTTTTGGAGAGCTAAGATGGTTTGTTATTTCAGGTGCAATAACATGTAAGTGGCGTTTAATGTTAAAAATGGTCAAGACGGAGCAGAATTTCATGTATTTTTTGCCTTTTTTGCCGTTAACTGATACAGGGTATATACAAGAATCTTGAAGTTAATTTCAATACCTTTTTAAGAACTTCTTGATCATTCTTAATAATTCTTCTTAATACCTCACCGCCACTTCAAGCTATAACCGTTTCCATTTTTGACCTGAAGTTGTTTGACATCCTCACCATCAGTATCGTTCATCAGCAGTGACTTTCCCCCACTAGAAGGATCTACTTTCTGTAACACCGAAACTGGGCCAGAACTCCGCTCACGGCATGCAGTGGGGGTAAAGTCACCTCTGATGAACAACACTGATTGTGTCGATCTCATACAACTTGATGTCAAAAAATCCGAACTATCCCTTTAACTTGGCAGTTTTAGTTTATGATAAAGTTTATAGACCATTATCATACAAGAGAACTCAATTAATTCTGAATTTGTGCCCACGAATGTTGTGGCGACTCAAACTCTTTTGACACCTAATTCAGAAAAATGCCTTCAAAAATTTTTAAGACGTCATAAAGTGGTGATGAGACTTTTTAATACTTTTTAAGGGTCTTAACTCCCCCAAAATGTATCAGATTTGTGCACTCTTTATACTTTTCAAAGCCGCGCAGATACCCTGTGATACAGACACTTTGTGTTTACTTTAGTGTGAAAAATCCACAAGACTGCACGGGGGGAAAAAAATCAAAAAGCTGTTGACGCTGAGCTCTCACTGAATCAGGTTTACCAATAACTTTCACAAACAAGCACAAACACGACATGGAGGAGGAGGGGGGGGGCTGCAAGTAAGGGCAAAAGGTCAATGCAGAGGTCGGGGCACCCCGCTCCCACCCACACACTCCCCCCAATGCACCGCGACTTACCGACTTCTGCTTCTGCTTAGCTGTGGTGAGACGGAAGAGGAGAAAGAGAAAGGTTAAGAAGAGGCATGCATGCTGAGGGCCAGGTGCACGCCAGGTGGGGGGGACGAGGACAGCGGTGCCACACGGAGACAAAGAGGACGGACGGGTGGCGCCGAGCGACGCCGGGCAGCCACAGGCATTTAGTCAGAGCCGTGCGGACGGACAGAGGAGAGAGCGGAGGGCGGGGAGGGGGGCGGTCCAGGTTTTACCTTCTTAAAGAAGGGCATTCGTTTCTCTTTTGCTAGGGGTGACATGACAGTGTTTGGACTGGCTTTAGGGGAGCGCAGGTTGACCGGAAGCTCATTGTCCTCGGGGTCTAAGCCTGTGGCGTCTATGTCAATGGCTACGCACACAGACAGACAAAAAGCATCGTCACACACACACACAAACACAAACACACAAAAGCTAACGGGTAATGATGTTATATTTTCACAGTGGCACAGGATGTAGGCGACAACACGGAGAATGACAACATTTAAAAGTACACTTATGGCTAACTTGCGGGGCAACTCAAGCTCAAGTATTAATACAAAGGCTGAAGCTCTTACCTTAAACTTGAATTTAGAATTTAAATATTCATTTTACACAACCAACTAACAGGGGTATGGTTCGATAACTATAATGTATAACACTGAAATATTTGCATGGTCTGTCAAATACAAAAGTCTGACATCTCATAAAATGCTGACAAAGTTTTCATTGATCAAGATATCTAAAATAACAAAGCAAAACTGTGAGAGCCCTCGACAGGAGCCTTGGGGACTCCAATCAAGGACTCTCTTGAATTTTTTCCGGCTTGTGCAACTTACCAGACGAAGGAGGAGTAGATTTCCGTGAGTTTGGAACCACTTCACCTAAACTAGAAGAGGAGTTTGCTCCCAATTTACTGAAATGAGATGGAGAGGTTGCAGCGTGTTATTATGGAGATCTCATTTAAGACGACCTGAAAGGGGGAGGGGTGGGGGGGGGGATAACTCTTACCTGGAGTGGAACTTGCCCTGTTTGGCTCTCTGCTCTTGGAGGATTCGAGTGTTTTCAAGCTTCACTGGACTGGGGATGAAACCAATTTCACAGCCTTCCTTCACCAGGCGCCCTATCCACCAGTCATTGTTGAATTTCTGCGCAAAACACCACATAGTTATGCAACGGCGCCTGAAGACATCGCAAAAGATATCATTGCCGGCCGCTCACCTCTTTGACATGGAGGAAGTCTTTAGCCTCAAAGGAGATGGCCATGCCTGGAACGGGGACATCATCGTCGTGACTGGGGCTGTAGTTGACATTTGTGCGAACAGCAAATGCAACTGGTTTGGTCTGCCGAGAGGAACAAAAGGAGGGAGATAAATGAAAATGTCACATCGTTCACTAGGCGTAATGACTGTCAAGCAACAGTTGTACCCTATTTGGAAAAAGCCCAGGAGCTAAAAATACTCGGAAAAGGGAGGAGAAGGAGCGGCTCGTTGTCGGAGTTCAAGCGAGGATGTTTTGGTGAGAGTTTAATGGTGAGCCAGCCTCTGTCTGCGAGGTGTAAAAATGACCCTGGGTGAAGGGTGTGGGGGGGAGGGGGGGCTATGACTCATCACAACCAAAGGCTATGACACCAACGCTTGCACAGCAAGTCAGACGCGGTGATCGCCATTCCCGATGTCCGTGGTGATCAACGTAAACAGCACCGGTGGAAAAGGGTTCATAAATCAAACCTCCCGGCCGCATCGATGGCGGCTCTCCAATCGGATCACCATCCCCTCGGATAAACGGCAACTCCATCCAGATAATGGAAACGCCTAATGGCCTGTTTCCTGTTCCTCTACGGACCCATATAACCATTGCTGACTACCCACATATAAAACATAAACACGCTTTCTCTCTCCAGACATGTTAACCCAAAAGAAATGCTGACCTGGCCTTGATATTTTTGAACTGAGGTTTACACACAAACACACACACACACACACACACACACACACACAAACACGCTCTGGACCAGTGCTGCAAAACTGCAATCCACATCTTTTTAAGAACATAAAAAAGGTCTCCGACATAATCTTGGAGCAGCAACAGTTGGAAATCTCAAACAGATTACATTCGCTTTGCTTTTGACCGTGTGACAGGCATGACGGGGGTCGACCGGAGGCCAACGCCGACGCACGGGGAGTGGAAGCAAAATCGCCCTGTCGCATGCTTGATATCTACCTGCACCAAAGAGGCGATGTTGGTTTAGCTGGGAGCCAGATTGAACAGAGATCAGAGCGCTTCATGCTCTAAAATTTGCTGGACTGATCGGAGAGGGAAAAAAGTTCCCCAGTGTCTGGAAGGTTGGGTTTTATCACAGAGGGACTGTAATCTGATTTTTCCGAGGCAAAGGAGGAAATATGTGCGGGCTGAGGGGAGTCTCGACATAGCTGTGATTCGATTTATACATGAAACATGACAGATCTTTGTATGTCTGAGGTCAGCTGATCAGGTGATTAATTGTTTAAAGGTGCAATTTGTAAGACTGCAAGCAAATTGGTGTTTCGTATAATGCAGTAACGGTATTTTGTAGTGTCCCAATACAACCTTTTCCCTTACGATAAAATACCGATATTGCAGCCTTGAGTATTGGCCAACACCGATCCGCACGAATCATACATACTTATACTAAACATACCATTACTTATTTTGTAGTATGGAATGTTCGAACCGGCTTAATCAAGTGATATTACTCAAACAGAGGACAATAGTCAGCAACAGTAGCTATGAGAAAAACTGACCCATTTATGATTAACCAATGGCTTACATACATTTTAACCTTAAACATAAGAATGCTGGAGCAGGAGTGCTGCTTGGAGTGCTTATATTGGAGATTTTAGATGCAGGCCGATATCATCTGAACACCCCTATTATTTTGTAGCTCGGCTGTGGGTCTACGTTCACCTTCACCGAGTCCAACACCTGAACAAGAAGTGCTTTAGAATCAGTGTTTAGATTTGCAGAGGTCCTCAGAACAGGCAGCGCGGAGAGTAATTCATCAGCGCCCCCCCCCCTGCCTCGGGGGCTTTACAGATGACCACGTTGTCCTTCATCATGGCTTTCACTGTCCACTAACGCCTCATTGAAATACAACAGGTGTGAAGTGACTATGATGAACTATGAGGGATTACGGAAATAATACATCAGCCAAATCCTCCGCGAATCATTTCGCTCACGCAGACAATAATGTAAATATTCAACGGGGTGCTGGTTGTGAACCGTGTGTGTGTGTGGTCTGGTGACATCTCCACTGAGGGAAATCGTCCAATCGCAGCGTGAGCAGGGGCCAGCAGAGGACAGAGTGTCCTTGGCGTTTGCGTGGTTGGAGTCACATGGCTGCATGAAGGTACGAGGGTCCATTAGCGCGCGTATGCATGTGTGTGCTTTCGGGTCGTCTCACGGACCGCCGCCCACCACCTCCTCCCCCCTCCCAGCTGCTCCGTCCGCCTTCATCCATCAGGGGCGGCCGCCAGATCCAGCCGTCTTTAGGCTTAATGCCATTTTACAGCTCCGTGGGCAGTCGCGTCCGCTCTCGGCCCGACACGCCACCTTACATCGCAGGTGACTTGCTCGGATTCACGTTGCCGAGCGGCGACTCCGCTTCCCCGGGCCGAGCCCCATACGCTCCCCGGTTACGTAACGCGGGCCTTCATTATGGATGCCATATTGACTGCAGTGTGTGTGAGGGAGACGCAGGGGAGGAGGGGGAGAAATGTGAAGGAGAAACGGTGAGGACGGTGGAGAGAAAATAGAGAATATAGAGTGTGTGTAGGGAACAGAGATGTTTATCTGTGCCAATGTCATCCTCCTTGTATTGTTAATTGATTTCCTCAGCTAAACATTTTTTTGTGCAAATCTTCTGGAATTTCATATGGAACTATAACACTGGGTACCTTCCTAATACACACGCTACTCGGTTTGCCATTTCTTTTTAAAATTCTCTGCCACTACTTTGGCATTATTCAGTGCTGCTTGTTTGTGTTATGTGTTGTATTATAGTTCCAGGGCAACAGTATCTCTTTGCACAGTGCACTTGTGTCTGAAATAATAATGAAAAACCCCTTGACCTGATTTGGAAGCGGCAGCATCAAACGCGAGGCAATCCCATGTTGGGTAGAAATGATTTTTTGACGCATCGGCGGTGTTTCCACTTGACGTGATATTATCACACCGCTGCCGTCTCGCTTTAAGGAATCTTTGCAGTGTTTCTTCCTTCCCCAGACTCGCGAGAAGCCCTATCTTTAACTGGGAACCCTGGGAGGCACCATGGACCACAGCCCATTAACACCGCACGACACTTGTCACAATATCACATCACATGATGAATATTTCATTGGATAAAAACCTCCCCGTCCTCTCTGTGCTCACTGTACTCACTCCGACAAGGGGGGCGGTGGAGGGGGGGCAACTGCCCTTGTTGCTACTGCTGCCGCCGTAGCTGCTGATTTGACATGTAACACGCCGCAACCTTTCCATTAGCGGCGCACTCAGGATCTCATACTATAAATCAACATTCACTCTCAGTTTCACCTTGAATGGCGTAGATCGATTTCAAATGAATTCAGCCCGGCGGACTGGCCTCCGGGTGGGACTGAGCCAGGAAAGTGTGGTTTTATGGGAGATTCCATGCAGGGGGAATAACCCCCCCCCCCTGTCATTACTCTAATATTGTGCAGATATTGCACAGGCTTCACTATACTGTAGATACACAAAGAAAAGAATGATTAATTAAAGCTGCTCATGTCTGCGACGGCGCCTGCACTGCCAAGAAATGACTTTTTCTTTCCCCGCTTTTGTTTTCGATCGTGCGTTACATCCGCGTGAGTTATTTGCCCGGTAATGTGCGGGGGGGCTAATTAAACAGGTCCGACGTCCTTTTGTATCCATTGTCCCTGCCGGTTGGAGCGTCTGAAGTGACAAAGTGCAAAGTGAGAGCTCTCCCTGCGAGGGGGGAAGCCTCGGCTCATTGACGATTGCCCAGATTGCCTCGCCGCCTCGTCCCACGGCGGCCGCAGGAGGGGTTTATTTTTCCTCACTAATCGATTTCTGGGCCTCAAATTCATTCTGACTCAGATCCACAATCGTAAGTCGAGCCCCCTTCCCGCCCCGTCTAGTCTGGGTGATGCGCCACTAATCAGATGACAGTAGTGGATGCGTAAATTGATCTGTTTTGCCAACGAACGCCGCTCAAACAAGCAGACAACCTGCAACAACAACAACTGTGAGAACTCTTTGCAGTATACTCAACTCTCTCCATTTGGGAATCTTTTTTATCCTCCAACTGAAGAATTATCCAGCAAAGCCTTTACAGACGCGGTCCTCATAGAACATCAGTGTTGTGCTGGGAGAAGCGAGCGAAGACTTACAGTCGGAGTCTGCACTTCCTCTGACCCCGACTTGCTCTCTCTCGGGTGGCCGGATCACTGAGAGCCTTTTTTTAAAACTAATAATCTGTCATGTAAAACGCCAGAGAGGGGGCGGGGCATCTGTGCTAGGTTACCAATAAATCCAACTTATCTCATGTATTATAGCAACAGAGACCCAGAATCCGAGGAAACGGTTGCTACTTGCCGGTAAATAAAAGGAGCCCGCCATTAAACAGTCAGTTAAAAAGACAACAAGCCGTATTTTCAGGCGCTTGCTGGAATTAATATGCAGAAATAGGGCAGCAATGAGCTGTAATGCACGGGGGGAACAGAAGGAATTATTTCAGAGATCAAAGCGGGGGGGGGGGGATCTTGACAGTGCCAACGATTTTGAGTGGTTTTGGGGGGGAAAGGGAGCTCTGATTTGCAATTCCTGTCGCGCAAAGGCAGGCCTGTTTCGTTCTAATGCGTGTGTGTTTGTTTATGCCGCTAATTGTGGCCCAGAGCACAGCAGCTTAGGCTCAGCTCGGCTCTGATAAACAGTGACGCCGAGCCCTCTGTGGCCCCTAACCCCTGACATTGGCAGGCCCCCCTCGACAACAGCCGCCTCTCCTTCTGAGAAATCACGGCCGCTGGATGCGTAAACAACAACGCTTTGCTCCAATTCAGCGGCACACATTTTGCATGAATTCTTAATGAAACTTTCAATCGCAAAGCTGTTTGAAGTCACTGTTTGAAGTTACAGGGAAAGTTCAGATTTTTGGGCATGAAGTTGAATGAGATCCTCATCAGTGTCGTTCATCAGCAGTGACTTTCCCCCCCACTGTGTCCTGTGAGCAGAGTTCTGGCCCAGTTTCGGTGTTGCAGAAAGTAGTTCCGTCTAGTTGCAGAGGTCACACGGATAAAGTGTTTTGCTCCAAAAAACAACTTGTGTTCAAGAGTAATCCATTTGCATCACTAATTCCCAAAAAAAGTCTGACCTTGCAATCAACCGGCACTATTTTCCCTCCGTTCGTATGCAAATGGTTACTCTTTTGAACGCATGTTGTTTTCTGGAGCAAAACGCTTTAACCCCAGCAACTAGACGGAACTACTTTCTGCAACACCGAAACCGGGCCGGAACTCCGCTCACTTGACACAGTGGGGGAAAAGTCACTGCTGATGAACGACACTGATGGTGAGGATCTCATACAACATACACTTCATGTAAAAAAATCGCAACTATCCCTTGAACGCCACTAATGTGTGACTCCTCAAAGAGTGTCCAGCGACGTACCTTGGCCTTATCGAGCTGTGCCTGAGCCTGTCGCTCTGCCTCTCTGCGCACTGCCTCCTTATCCTCCTCCAGGGACACATCGGAGTCTGATGGACGGCTGGTGTAGGAGTCGGCCGAACCCTGCGGAGACAAGAAAACATCATCAACCTCGCGGCACATGGCGGCGAAACTAGACACAGGATGGTCTCGTTTATATGGTTTCTTTTAGAGGTTTGAATGCTTCAACGCAGGCTCGGAATGTTGTTGAATCAGTACGAAGGCTTGAAATCCTGCTGTCAATCGAGCCTCTGACACCTCCTCTTTTTCAGAGAGAGCACGCCAAAGGACACACACCTTCTTCTTCCACACACTCACATCCACAGCAGCTTCCCTTCTATCGTTAGCGCTCTCCTCTGCTGCTTGCCTGCAGATTTGTTGTGTGACAAACACGGGGGGTAAATATTGAGCCTCACAGTGTCTCCATGTGATACTCGATTGCGGCGGATCCACTCAGAAAAAAAAGAAAAAAGGAGAAAAAAAAAACACACACACCCAGATTCAGAAAATCTCAGCAGACATGCGATTGCTATCTGACACACACACACTGCAGTGCGCCGACGCACAAACACACTTTCATCACATAATCTTGTTATATGGGACATGAGATCATAAATAATAGTCCTAGTAGATAAGATTAATTCTCACATGCGGCCTATATGTGTGTTACATCACATTTTCTTTTAAATCTCTGCCCTACTAAGGCAGAGAGCGCAGCAGATAATAATATTGTTAGCGGTTGTTTCTGTGCTAAAAGGGAGTTCGGATCTAGAAGCTGCAAACAGGACGAAGTGTTTTGTTTTTTATAAGACAACAAATCAAGGTGCAAATACGCTCTTCGCTGAGTTGAGATAATTAGTCCGGTGCTTTGTGCAAAACCCTTCAGACAAAGTGGAAAAACATCTCTTAGAAAATGAGAGCGTATTATCATTTTCTTCAGGAAAATCTCTCATCATCTCATTTAGGGGTGTTGACAATGGAAACACGCAGGTTGTTTTTCTTTAACTAAGCAACGGGGAGGTTGCTCCTTTTACCCGCACGCGACGGTGGCACCCACACAAGGGCTTTCATTCATCTCACTGCACCATTACACTCTGCCGTCTGAGTTAAAAATAGCCTCCCTCGCTCGGTGCCTGATTAGAATTACCCAGCCATCACATACATACAAAAGGAGGATCGTTCCTCTCTCGTCTCTCCGCTCACCGTACGCCACCTGACTCACACATCTGTTAGATAATGCAAGGTTATTCATGTTTACGTCCTCCATCTTGCCTGGAAACCGGTCAGTCGCTCAAGTCGGCTTCGCGTCTTTCATCCTCCCTCTCTCTAAACCTGAATGCTCATTTTTTTTCCTCTCCCCACGGGCTGATTTTTCTCTTGTTGTATTTGTCGTTGCATTCATCTCTGCAGGCGGCTTTCGGGCGCATCAACAAGCATCCGAACTGTACCTGTGAGTTTCATACTGGAGTCAGACTCTGGATGTGAGGCTGTAAATACGCTGTTCAGTTTTACGGGGCTGCGTTTGGCCTTGGCAGGTGCAGGTGAGCGCACCTGCTTTGCCACGGTGGTATAATTATGTCACGGATGATGTGAGTGGGGGCAGGAGGGGGTGTGTGTGTGGGGTGATGCACGAACGCCGTCCCAGTGGGTCAGTGGGAGGTGATACGGAGCACTGCCAAGCAGATGACAGCCATAACTGATAACAGTGTCTCATCATTGCGAGACAATACAACCCCCCTGGACACACACACACACACACAAACACCCGGGAGGACCGACCACGAGCATGCACACATTGCAACTTTTACGGCGTGCTCAAAATCTGCTTACACAGGCATCGGAGCTCTTGACACGACCTCCCTTGGCTCGTTTCAGCAAGCGGATCCAGGTGGCCTTCATCAGCCACACTGGTCATTCAGTGTCCTGAGCCCTCCTCCTCCTCCTCCTCTTCCTCTTCCTGCTACAACTACACCCCGACTGCGTCCAGCCGCTGTGGTCACCTTCGCACCAGCGCCGCAGCGTCGCTACAGGTACATTCAACACCGTGGCCGAGGGCGCAGCTGCTTCTCTTAACACTTTGTCGGCTTCCTCTCATCTCGGAGCCAAGAGGCAGGTGTGGAGTCCGGGCTCGTCGCTCCGCAGCCGCTCCTGCTTGTGCCGAAGACGGGGAATCCACAGGAGCTCTCTGCCCCGCGCATAATCTCAGCAGCTCCGCTCCTCTCTCTCCGCACACCCGTCTGCCCTTGGTAGCCGGAGCGCGCCGCGTGTTGCAGCAGGTGCAGGCTCCCAGTCTCCAGTCAGGTGGCGGGGACGCTTCCCATCCTCCCAGTTTCAACGATCCAGCCTTCCCCTCCCCTCCCCGCCGCTGCAATTTATCTCCGCCGGAGTTGCTGATGCTGCCTGCGACCGACTCTCCTCCTCATGCTAATGAAGCTGCTGCCGCTCAGGTGCCGCTGTCGCCTCCCCGATGCGAGCTCTCTCCCTCTCTCCGCCTGTCAGCGTTCGTCCTGCACGCTCCTTCTCACAAGATCCCCAGTGCTATTTCAGTGCTTCTGCCTCTCTATCTTTGTCCACCCCTCTTTCTCCTCCTCCTCCTCCTCCTCCGTCACTCCCCTCGTTTTTTTTCCCTTCAGTTACCCCCTAACAGTCAATCCATCTGCTCGCTGTGTCTCAGCTCGAAACCTTGCTGGGCTGTTTGTGTTGGCGTGTCGGCAGAGCCGTTAAATTTATGTATGCAAAAACACACGCGCGCCCCTTGATGTGAGCGTTTGATGTGATAATAAAAGAGCGAGCCCTCATATTCTCCCAGTAAGAAGCTGGGATTGCGGATCGGCTGACTGAACTGAAAGTGTTGGGCAACGATGCAAAACCGTCATTTTCTTTAACAATCTTGACCGGAGGAGGTGATCCGGCGTTTGCATTGAGCATTTCCCCGTATTTTCATTTGATCCGAAATTGAGAATTTGATTAAGTACCAAATAAAATGTTTTTGTTCCTCCCCCTGCACAAGTTTCCAGAGCACGATTTTCGTCTTTAGTGTGCTCGTTTTGACTCGCCAAAACACAAAACCCTCAAATGACAGTAATATACTAGAATTACCTCCTTGCGGTTGTGTGCCTCCAACACTCTGGTCAAGTTTCAGTTTACATCCCCGTCCTTCCAAAGTTTACAGACAAACGGGCGATGATTTAAAAATTGATAACAGGAATGAGACGAACAAAGTGAAAACATAATGTCACCGCACATTTGATGATTTGAAACCAATGTGTCAGAGAAATTTAGAGTTTAGAATATCAGCCTTCAAACAGGACAGAGGTAAGATTATTAATTTGGTGACAAATCTGATGTATGTAATCAATTACCAAGATAAACTGCAGATTTTTCCCTACCAGTCGCTTCTTCAAGGCAAGTTTTCAAAACAATAACCTGACCAGATTGCCTGTTGGCCGCTTCGCTATTCCTTGACATTTTACAGGAAAAGATGAATTACATGTGCGCTTGTGGCAGACAAACAAAAGAGCCAAATGCTTCGTGTCTCCTCTGAAACAACTCCTCCGCTCTGAGGGATTCTGAGGTGAGAGCTGCTCTAAATCCTCGCCTGTCGGATCAGCCGAGATTCATTGCATGTGAGTGGGGCACCGCAAAGCCACACAGGACAAATGAGAATAATTACTGCGTTAATTAAAAATTTCCCGTCTTCATGAAAAAGGAGGAGCAGACGAATCCGGCGAGGGGATTATTCCGAATGTGCTCGGTGTTACGCTGCTGACGCACGACGCCCCCCTGACCGGTCACGAGGTCGACTAAGGTCAGAGAGGCCAGGGGTCAGTTCACGAGGGGGGGGTTGAAACCTGCTTTATGGCCAGCGGTGACTCCCGAAGGAGCACTGGCCGTAGATCAAAGGCTGACACGCTAATCAGCGGCGCTTATCATAGCCAATCAATGACACGCCTCCATCTGCTCGGCCTCCCTCCGACGAGACACGGACGCTTAAAAATGACACATGTAACATGAAAGGAAAGGCTGCCGGAGAATAATGTGATTTTAGCTCATTAAGGCCAATTAGTCTAACGAGGAGGGTAATTACCGTAGGTGGACGACATTGCGAACGCAGATGGATGGCGGACGAGAGAACAATAGATTGCGATAAATGATAAAAAATGATATTGCGCTAATCTCTGCTATGACACAACTGCACAACATCCGCCAACGGAGTCAAAAATTGCGCCCCGGTCACGTCAAGCGAGCTGCAGGCAGGGCACAGATGCTAAAGGGGGGGCGTGGGGGGTTGGGGGTAATCGAGAGTTCGGGGAGGAGGGCCGGTGGAGCTGCGGAAAGGCGGCGATGCTGACGAAGACCCGGCGCGACAGAGCGGGCCCCCGGCTGCCCGACACCGCCGACCCCTGGACCCGATTCCACACCAACACAGACCCACGAAGCGCTAATAATAATCTATCAGCAGTGTGACGGCGCCTTTGTGACCCGCTTTTCTGGTGCTGGAGACATCCAGAATACAACTTTAGATGGTAGCCACTTGTGGTACAAATACACGAAGTCATCCAACCAGCAGTTAACAAACGGACGTTTGTTGTGACGCATCAAGTACAAAAAAAACAAATCCACTACTGTGAGCCCTTAATAGAGGCTTGAAATTGCTAATCTTGGCAGTATAAAGAAACAAAGAAGAGAAGTGCTGTGACTGGGAAGCGGGAGGCCAACAGTCCGGTGGTCTCTACATCGCTCTCATTGATTCATTTAGACAGAGGTCATTTCTGTGAGACCACCAGTGACCTCTACGCGCAGCAGTGGCCTGGCGATCATTACATTAGAACGTAACAAATCACCGCGCCTCTTACCGCGGCCGCGCACTGCAGACCTCAACGTCTGATAGAATCGCGTAGTGGCTCCACCAGGGAAAGTCTCACGGATCTGAAAGCTTCCATTTTTAGCCGCTGTATTCACGACGTATAGCTGCTATAAAAAACAAAAAAACGTGAGAGATCTGTAGTCATGCGCAGGAGAATAAAGCTTGTGCGTGTGTGTGCTATAAATGCATTCATGCTTTGCCAGGACTCCTCTCCTCTCTGGCTGGTTTTGCCCTCGCACATACCGCCTCTCTGCTGATTTTTTCGCGGCCAATTTTTCATTCATCTCCACGTTGACGTCTGTCCAAAGCGGCCTCACGAATGCTCCCTTTCCTCCCGTGCGCACACGTTTGCACCTTCCCCCGTCCCCATCCCATCACAAACACTTACTCTGCCTCTCTCATCTGCCGTCTTTCAAGGGATTCCCAGAGGCTTTGGCTCTCCTGACTCGAAGCGCTCCTCTTTGATTTTCTCGGAATTGACCTTCAGCACGTAGCATTTGATTTGTTTTCTCTCCTTTTTTCCCTCTTCGGCATCGGTTCTGTCATACTGGGAAGCAGGTGCGGATAATTTCCGTGAGGTTTCCGTTGGCGTTGTGCAAGAACCACCGGGACATTACCCGTGCATCCGAGGTTACGGTGTACACGGTACCTCGCCTATAAAGCTTCCATATGAAGGCACATTGTGTTAAAATAATAAAAGAGGGGGAACAATAACATTCCAAGGTCTATCTCGTCTGCTAATGTCCCGAGAACTCTGGCTTTTATCCAAAAATATACAGGGACTGTTTTGGTCTGTGATTTTTCTCTATGTTGAAAACAACTGAGAAAACACGCCACTATCCAAGTTGAATAAAAGCTTTCCAGAAAAAAAAAAACTGTCCTAGTGCAGACAATTGATGGCATTTCAAAGTAGCTTAACTTTGCTTAATCCTAAAACATAATGGTGTACCTGGACGAGACACGTAAATAAAAGATCGGAGGCGATTTTGAGGATTCCAAAAGGTCCGAGCTAGTCATAACCGGTCCGCCGGTTCAACCTGACCTCTTAGATTTCCCTCCTAACGCCGCATGGTCAGACTGCACAGGATAGGCGAGATCGTTACTGAAGAATGAGGGTTGCCGCCCGTGCCAAGTCATGTTCTGTTCTGGCTGTCGGACTGAAGCTGACTGCAGCGAGCTGACAATGGGCCGAGCGAGAGCGCAAGCAACTTTCGGGCTTTGGCATGACTCATTCCTGGCTGGAAGCGGAGCCTCTTTTCCCAGCCATCTGTCCATCACTGCCACTTCGCTCGGCACAACACAAAGTCAATTAAATCATCGGCCCAGGAAACGGCGTCTCCTCCTTCAAAACGGAGACAATGGGAGCAGACGTGACAGCTGAGACTGAGTGATTCGCGACCGTTGCGAGGAAACGGACTCTTTTTTTTTTTAAGCGAGACAAAGCCACGAATATCG
>CAESWR010000181.1:699923-719360 GCA_903171835.1 Mullus surmuletus | reverse complement strand
ATTTTTTTTAATAGACGTGTTTCACAGAGCTATCAAATGTTCTATTAAAGATCTCGCTTCTTTCCTTGCAGCATGACTTAAATGTTTCCCTAAGCTGCATTAAAAAACAGTTATTCAGACCCTTCAGGATTTTGCGAATTTGCAAATTCATCCAATCCCCGCGAATTCAGGGCGGTGTTGCAATTTTAACCAATAAACACAACTTTAACCAATCATCGGCGTCGTCTTGAGCTGACGTCGACAAGCTACTTTCCACCTTACTTACGTGTTTACGTCTAAGAAAAACAGCATGTGTGAGTCCAATTTTTCAGACTTGCTGACCAAAATAACTGCAAAAGATCAGGAAAAGCGTACAAGCTATGATTGATTTTGCAGCATTTTCCTCTTACTCTTTCATTCGCCATGTTGGTAAGGTTATTCATTGGACCATTTTTCAATGTCTTTGTTCTTTTAATTAACGTTTTTTTCAGTAATAACTTAATATTTAACATATTACTCAAATTTAATTACAAAAATGGGACAATCACAACAATTTATGGCAACTTTCACTTCCTCCCGCAATGTATTCGTAAAAAAAACAAAAATCAACAAATACAAACCCTTGCTTTGACCGCAATTTTTGGGAAAAGCTCCCTTGCAGCATCAGGCATTTTAGGTCGCAACAATCTTAAAAAAGGAATTAAATCCTGGAGGGACACGTTTGTGCCACTGATTCTTTCTCCTTCCTCTGCAGGATCCTCAAGACCCACAAATGTGGAACTACAAGTGGCCTGGATCAAAAGATAGAACCCGACGGGCTTCAGGTCTCTCGGTAGCCCCCATCCCAACAAAATTCTCCCGGTCTGACAACCGTATCGGCTCACGGTCCAACCGGGGCTGCGCCATGTCAACGCGAGTTCAAGGTAAACAAAGGTGAAAAGCCGACGCTAATTAAGCTCGAGCCTGTAGGCAAGAAACTCCACATGCTGAGCTCGATGACAGCTGATCGGGACGTGTGAGCGGCTGAGGAACACATTAGAACCTGAAACAGAGACGTCAGAGTCAGAGCCGGGAAACACAGAGAAAGCGCAATTAATAATCCTTTGCATCTGTGGCGGCCGCGGCCAGCTCTTTTATATCACAGTAAACTTCGCAGTGTAATGTGTGTAATGGGTTCTAGCTAAAAGCATCTGCGGGAACACGCTGCATGCAATAATTCAAATTAACAAAAGTACGTAAATCTATAGCCCGGATTAGCTGCTTTATGTTTTGCAATTACAGTAATGTAATGATATAATAGCGACCCATGACTGTTGACAGCAAATTCTCAGCTCTCCCTGCACGCATCCAGCCCGAGATTTGACAAATCAATGTCTGCGGCCTCTGCCAGCGGTGGGGAAACGAGCGCCTGCGTTGCCTTTGGCTTATCGATCGGTAAACATGCGCGCGGTGACGTCAGCAGGGCGTTCACACTGACAAGCACACAAAGGCCAACAAGGATAGCTGACAAACCCGGTGCACAGTAATTGGACCACGAGGGGTCCAATCAATATCACTTCCCAGGCTGTTTCACGGAGATGGGGGGAGGAAAAAAAAGTGACATTATCAACGGTTTTCATCAAACAGAAGCTGGGGAGTCACCTTGTGAGGGAAGATCCGGACTGGGCTGCTCTTACACTCGCAATACATTCCCTCATAGTTGTGCGGTAAATCATTGGGAGCTCTTCGGAAATAGTTGGGCAGAGCTTAGCTGTGTTTGTAAAGGGTCCGATCAGGGTTCTGTTCATTTTACATGGCAAGTAAGTGAGTAAAACCAAAGGAACAGTCTTTTTATATCATGTCAATACATGAACAACCGACTGCAGGTATTGTTTGAGAGGCGATACTACTTGGTACTGGGTTGTTTCGGTCGATACCTGAAAAGTATCGAGTACCGATACCCAGCCCTAACAAATACTTAGGTAGACCAACCAAAGACCAACCAAGGAGAACAAGATGAGGATCTTTGCAACAGGAGTCAAAACGCCAAACCATCACGGGCAAAAAAAAGTCAGCCAGCATGTTATTTTCTATTGTTCGACTGTCAGCCGACGCGCACTTAAGAGAGCAAAGACAGACTTCCAGGCAAAAGTATTCCCGGCCTCTGCAAACAGAACTCCGGTGGTCTGCAGGCCCGCTCTGCTGCCACGCAGGGTGTGTGGACAGTTTCACGGTGGCCGCCGCTTGCTGTCAAAATAAACAGCCGGAGACAGGACCCCTCCGCGCTGCCAGCACCTACAGATCGCGAGCAGATCCGTGCGGCATCGCTACCGTGCGCATCCAAGACGTCAAGCGAAGAGAGACGCCAGATTGATCCTGACCCGGAGCGTCGTGCGAATGGAAACGCTATCCACAAACCGTCTGCCGTGTTTTGTTGTTTTCAGTCAAATGTGCTATTAAAACAGGACAATGACAGTATGGACATTAAGTAAACTTAAAAAGACCACTAATGGGCTGAACGACACCGCAATTAGATCAGTGAGGACCCGTCAAAGACAGGCAACTCCGGAGGGGCTTTGTCCTGCCAAGAACGCTATTACGCAAATTAAACTCTCAGAGAGGATTTTAAGTGCTGCTGGATACATCTTTCAATTTTCCTGGAGAAAGTCCCGCTCCGAGGTCCGCCGTCAACGGTGGGCCTGTTTTGTTGCCCTACTTTTGTAAAAACGCAGAGAAAAAAAAATCGAATGAGGAGGTACGCTTCCCGGCTCGGGCTCAGAGGAGGGTTGACGAGAATAATAGCGGCATGAGAGATAATAACCTGTTTTTTTGGGTCAAATATGGACTTTTAGATGATCCAAAAAGCAGGCAAAACTCTGGAGAGCTGCTTCGTGTCAGCTTCGAGACCACAAGCTTAATTTTCAGATCTCACAAGCCCAAATGATTTCCATATACGAGACAGAAATTAGGGGACATTTTTCTAATTTAAAGGGATAGTTGAGATTTTTTTACATTAAGTTGTATGAGATCCTCACCATCAGTGTCGTTCATCAGCATTGACTTTTTCCCCACAGCATCCCCACTGCAGAAAGTAGTTCCTTCTATTTGATGGGGTCACACAAATAAAGCGTTCTGCTCCAAAAAACAACATTCATTCAAAGGAGTAAACCATTTGCATCACAAATTCTTTGCTGTGAAAAAGTCTGACCTCACAATCACCTGGTACTATTTTCCCTCCATTCGTATGGAGGCGGAAGGAGTCTCCTTTCGAGCACTTAAACGCCGTGAAACAGAGCTGTAAACAGCTGATGATGCACGCAGTGATACCAACGGAGGGAAAATAGTGCCGGGTGATTGCGAGGTCGGACTTTTTAACGGCAAAGAATTCGTGATGCAAATGGGCTACTCCTTTGAACGCATGTTGTTTTTTGCAGCAAAACACCTTCTTCGTGTGACCCCAGCAACTAGACGGAACTACTTTCTGCAACAACGAAACCGGGCCGGAACTCCTCTCACAGGACGCAGTGGAGGAAAAGTCACCGCTGATGAACGACATTGATAGTGAGGATCTCATACAACTTCATGTCAAAAAATCCGAACTATCCCTTTAAAGCTATTTCTACAGTGAAATTAATTGATTTAGTTTTGTGAGGAAATATGTATGCACAGTCACAATGTGAGGCAACCCCTGAATTATAAAGTCCAAAGCGGGAATTGTTTAGAGGGAGCGGGAGAACACACGCCGCCTCCACCCCCCCATGGGATCCCGATTCACGACTAATGAAACCACCGGGGGCCCAGCAGCGGCGAGCATCTGACTGAGGTTACCTAGATACAGCGCATGCCAGGCCACAGGAGCCTCGCGACCATCTCTAATTACAGACGAGGAAGAGAGGAGGCGGGGAGCGACAAAACGGCAGAAGGGAGGGAGGTAGGTAGAAAAAAAAAGAAAGAAAAAAAAACGTGTGAGAGAAGCCCCAGCTGTTGTGCTTCCTGCCGCCACTCCGAGCAAGTCTGACTGCTGTTTCCCTCCGCCCAGCCGAGGGGCATCCCGCTAGCGTGCGTCCCCAACCTGAGAATAGCACACATCATAAAATATCAACCTCGCCCTGCTCATCTCGCCTGTACAAACTCTGCGCCAACAAACGGCTGATATTCCAGTCAGGACCGAAGATAAAGCCAATTAGATCTTACCCTTCCCGTGATTCGCCCGGCCCGCGGAGACAAAGGCAGCTTGTCGAGCATGTTGAGGGGGATGAAGATCATGAGGTCAGAGGCCGCCGGACAGCCACACAAGAAGTCTGCCTGAAGCGCCGACGCGTACGACGACGACATTTTGGGGCAGTGGTGGCGGCGGCGGCGGCGGTTCTAACTGAGTCGCTTCACGCCCGCTGAGCACATCAGCGCCCTGGCTGCCCCGCATGGAACCATCGGAAAAACCTCTCAGCCGGCAAATCGGGACCGCCACGACCAATAGGGTCGGGCAGACATGGGCGGAGGGTAGCGTGTATGCAAACACACACACATACACACTCTCGTCCTCATCCTTCCCTCTGGTGACACGATACGGACCCGAGCGAACCACTTGATGCATCAATCAGCTTCTTCACGTTTCGTTTGCTTCTGGCGGCTGACAGGGACGTTTTTCGTTAGTTAAGCAGAAAATCTTCTAATTTAGTCATTCGGATTCTGTGGTCTCATGCGCACACATACTAGTTTTTTGTTTTGTAACTTCAGAAAAAGTTATTTGCAGGATTAAAATGGTGAGAATCTACACCTTATTGGCTATTGAAAATCCGAGCATATTCTAAAAAGATATGAGTAAATCAAAGTATGCCCTCCGTTGCGCTTTTTTCACAGCTATCCAGTCAATTAAAGTGGCGTGATTATGAACCATTATAAGGGCGCAAATGACACAAGCACAGTGGAACACACACTCTCTGTTCGGGAAAAAGACTCACGGCACACATTCAGCTTGCAAACTGCCATTTTCCCAACTCATGCTCACTAATTACTGTTAATCCTGTGAGTAATTTGATTACAGGCAATAATGAAAAGCGGGCGTCATCGGGTTTTGTGTCTCTGCGAGTCAGCGTCTGTGCTGATTGGCAAGAGACGCTGCTCACACTCTTCATCTCTAAATGACAACTGGGTCGCACACATTTGGACACCGTGTTTTCCGGCGAACGCTCCTCTGGCACAGAGCAAAAACATATTCGAGGGACTATTTTCAGCAGTGGATTGATTCACAACTTGAGGTCAGTGAACCCTTAAGAGCAGAGGGACGATACTGGGAAATCAATTTCATGCCCAGTGTGCATGATTTAGAAGAGGAACAAGTGGCTTATTGACAAAAAAAAATCAAATGTCTTTTTAAGTCCTATAAAACAATGTTTGCGATAAGAGACGAGAGAAGGCAAAGCGGCTTGAGTGAGCAGTTGAGATTTACTTCATATGCACATCTGGATTATCAAATAAATCTATCAATATATTAATAGAGATAAACCATTGAGGGCCTTCTGACTTGAAAACGGTCAAACTGTGTCTGCAGCTCGATGCAATGTGGGGACTGGGGACGGGTGTGGAGGGGGTAGGTGGGGGTCCAGGCTGCTGCTGTACACAATAACACCCACTGGGACGATTGCTTGTGCCCACTTGATCCCTTGACTCACTTTGTCATGATTGCTTCTCTCAGTAAGGAGATTTAAATCTGCTCCAGCCTTTCCACCAATCCAGGATTTAAAATAAAGGAAACATGAAGCAGGCTACAAAGCTGTCAATCGCTCACCTTTGTGCCTCATGGGCTGCGGTGAAGATGATTAAAAGATGCCGTACGAGAGCATATGTTATCTTAAACATCACACGACTGTGAAGAAATTAGAATTTTAGCCCAAAGGCATCTGTGTGTGATTTCTAAAAATGTCTCACCACAACTCCTATCACCAGTTTATCTTTGCTGCTGACTTTTTTTCTGAGCAAGGGGCCACAAGAGGCACCACCTGATTCTGAGAAAAACGAACCGCTCCAAACAGAGCGTCACATGAGTTTTCAAAGATGGACAAACTAAAACGGCTGTGGTGAAAGAGAAAGCCGATCCTCCCCGCAGGCTGTCCTTTCAGCTGAGCATCAGGAATGGAGGCAGACAGTCCCGACGTCAAACCATGATTAAAAAAGAAACTAAGCTCTACTCACAGGTACAGTGCAGAGGGTAAAGGCCGACGAAAACCCCGCTCACAGACGGGATAGAGACAAAACCACACCGTGATGAATCCACAAATGCAGCAGAAAAAAAAGTGCAAAAGCTTTCGAAAAAACAAGAACTAATCACATGAGTACTGTAGAGAGCGGTAAGCTGCTGATCTACACAGAAAATAACGGCAGTCGGTGTGTCGTTTTAGTTTGCTTTTTACCTTTGGCTTCTTAGGCATGCTCGTCGTTCTCCCACAATGCCCGTGACACCTGTGTCGCCTCTCCGCTCCACTGCGACTGTTATGAATTATGCAAATCCCCTGGTTTTTGTTCAGAGTACCATGACCCAAGGGTGCAAGCAGCTGACGCCTGGCACAAAAAAAAAAAAAGCCAACCTCTCTCCGCCTCAGTCAAAAAAGGATCAAGCCGAATGCCGGGCTGCCTGGCGAGTTGCTCTCCCGGTGTCGCCGAGGTAACGTCCGGGGGAGCGGAGAGGAGTCGCAGCCGTCCCCGAGAGCCCTCCCGACAGCAAATGCCATGCCTCGTGCGGAGTGAAGCCGGCTGAAGAGTCACTCTGGCGGATCACACACACATGCATGAACACACACACACTCAGCCTAGTGTTTAAGCTGCGCGGTGTCATGGTTCGCACTCAAGTGTTTTTCTCGCTGTCCGGGCATTAAGCTTTAATTTGATAGCGTGACATCTGTTGCACGGTTAACTGTGTGACGTCGTGTGAGGAAGACGATCGCTGTTTTTCCTCTTGTGAGCCTCCGCGAAAGGAGTCGGTTGGAGGCGCCAGGGGGCTGCAGCGGCAGAGCTGACCGCTGTAGTAAAACATGTGACCTCCCGCAGCTGTGCATCCATGACCAGACAGAGATGCAGGCAGGCAGGCAGGGAGGGCGGCAGGAGCAGCACCATCTGGAGCCATAATCTGCCCGACGATGCCCCCCGTGTGATTATGAATGTGGCCCTCATAGTCATTAGGCTTATTGGATAGACAAGAATATACCTGGGATCGGCTCAATGCTACAGGAAGAGGTGCTTTCCTGCAGATTCTGCAAAATGAATCAATATAATAATAAAAAATACATTTTTATGCATTTCGTGTCATTGTCGAAAGGCAGAAATGTATTCTGCCCGCCAACTTCACCACAGAAAAACAGCTACATTATCAATGGAGGAGTTTTTAAACACTTGTGAGTGCAGTATGAAATAAAATGAAATACACATTAGTGCAGACTGAATGTGTCGGGTCGAGGTTCACGGCCAGGAGCAACCAGGGACTGCACCACCAACTCGGCGGTCTGTCAATGGCCCGTCTGGCCGCAGCCCCCCCCCCACCATGCCAACTTGCGTGTCACACAAGACCAAATTAACCTATGGACAGTGGAGCGTCGGCGTGTACAATCTGTGCCTGCGTGAGAGGAAATGACTGGTTATTTCCTAACAATTTACCATTTTCACACCACAGTGAATCAGATTAAACAGCGGCAATATCTGCGCGGAATATGAAATGAGAAAATATGCTTCGGCCTGCTGATTCCAGTAATCTGAATTGATTAAGAGTGAAGAAAGCCGTGGTAATACAACAACATATTTGGTGGAAAGGAAAGGATTTCAGCATTTGGACTAATGACAAATTCCCACTGATGACATCAACGCCAAATATAGAACAATAGCTAAAATATATGCCTTATTGTAAAGTCAATGACAATAAAAGCAAGGTTAGTTTCAAGGAGGGTGCTTTGAGGTTCTGATCACTGTGGCTCGATGTGCAGGAGCGCTCAGGTTCATGGTGAGGACAGTGAGCTGGGTGGCAGGGAGCTGCAGCACCACATATGCACCATATGGGTTGGTCGAAGGAAAAGTGGAGCAGTGTTTCCCTCCGGAGGAAAACACAGAAGCATATCTCTGTATTTACGCACACGTGCGCATGTACAACATACCGGACCGAAAAGCGGAGCCGGCGCCACATCAAACGTGACCGCCTGCGTTGAGCAGCACAACATATGGTGCGCGCCGAACCGCAGCCGAGGCCGGAGCCGCGGGTCCATGTCACCACGACGGTGAGACTTGCACCTGGCGTACAGTAACTGCACTGGGGGAGTTCACGCGTTACATAAGAGAGGCGGAACAGCTTCCTGAATCGAAATTGATTTTTTTTTTTTAAGTTTGCAGACTGACACTATAGTAAACCATTAAGCCCATCCTATCCTCTCCTCCCGGCCCCACCCCCCCCAATCCCCCAAGTAGCTGATTTCATCCTCGCAAAGCCACTCTCGCTCTAATCTCCTCTGATCCGTCTGCGCCAACAAAGAATCAGATGTCAAACATGTTTGAAAAAAACCTGGGAGTTCGTGAAAATATTCGTACAAGCACTGCTGTCGTCGCTGGGAGAG
Source organism: Mullus surmuletus (assembly GCA_903171835.1). Lineage (NCBI taxonomy): Eukaryota > Metazoa > Chordata > Actinopteri > Syngnathiformes > Mullidae > Mullus > Mullus surmuletus. Next base: position 710,811 of record CAESWR010000181.1, on the reverse strand, counting down.
TATCAAACTGCATTTTCTCTGAGTTTCTTCGTTTCTTCGTGTACTCGTCAACTTCAGTTATCTTCCTTGTCCAGCGGGCGGCCTGATAACCAGATTTCATAAAGTGGGCATGTAGTAGCTTGTTGTTATATAATGGTTAAATCTCTAAGCCTCTCTTTGGAAAGGCCACCGGGCACGGGAGCATCAGAAACCAGTGGAAATGCTCCATAACAGTCCTGTGTAATCTGCCAAAGCGGGCGATCTTATCAATAGCGCAAACGTTACACGGGTTCGTTTTTGATTGAGGTTTTTCGAAAAGCCTCCAGGAGGGAGCCGGCGGCCGCGCCACTTACCCACGAGACGTTTTTGTTCTTGGCTTGCTTGATCATGGCAACAGGAGCGGGGCCGAGCCGGGAGAGGGAGGCGGCGGCCCCCCCTACCGACCCTTTGGCGGATTTCAGCCCCGCAGCCTGTCGGGTGAGCGGCGGGTCCGGGCGGGATGAGGGGCGGCGGCCAGAGGGCACTGCGAGCCCGGGTCGCCTGCTGGATCCAGCATCTGTCAGGAGGGTCCCACCACGCCGGGCTCAGGGGGAAAAGAGTTTCTCAGGCGGTCCAGGAGGAGCGAAATAAATATCCAGCAGAAAGTTGCAGAGTCTTCTTCCTGCCGGTGCACGGTGACCCGGTGGACTGATTATGTATTCACGCGGAGTATGAATATGAAACATCCCAGCAGGTTTAACCCCGCCCTGCTGAGCCGCAGCACGCGCCCAATCGCCGCGCAGATCTCTGTGGCCGGCTCCCGAGGGCGAGCTTATAGAAGGAGGTTGATTCTCTGGAGGCTCTCTGTTCGCCAGTGACCCGCCCACACCGGCGGGCACCAGAGAGCCCGGAGAAAAGGAAGCGACGGAGGGTGGGGGGACAACCCGTCTCGTCCTCATTTGCAGCACTCTTTTTTTCCTGCGTGTGTTTCCTCCTCATCCCGCGAGGGAAGGTCCCACCGCACGGGCCGGCACCTGTTGTCATGGCGCCCCTTTGCTAAGAAACGCCGACAAACAGAGGGAGGAGATGCTCGGAGGAAACGGCGCTCCCTCCCTGGACTTTCTTTATTCAGTGGCGCTTCTGACCCAGAATTAAATCTTCTCTGGCAACAATTCAGCCTCTAAATATTGAGCTGCCCCCCCTCCTCCTCATCCTCCTCCTGTCTCATCCTCCAACTCACTTTTGCCTTAAAACTAAACCTCCCCCCTCAGACCGGCAACTCAGCTCCTTTGACTCCACATTTCTGTTTGCGCAAGTCGATCCGGATTACTTGAAAAAGATCAGTGAGGGGCTGATTTGAGTGGTTGCACTTAAGTGGAATTGAGCCACAGCGCGGCAACAGATCTCAAGATCAGCAGCTGGCGGGAGAGACTACAGACTTTACATCTACTGCGTATAAAACACCCAGAAAGTGACACAGAAAAACTTAACATCTGCATGTTCTGTACTTGTTTTGCATATAGTTTTAAGATCTTTTATTCCACTTTTGTCTTGTTTTTCTTCCATTCACGACAGATTATTCTTAACAAATCACAGATAATTCAAACTGCAGTGCGAGTTAGAGTGACTGACCATCTAATGACATATGACAGAAAAAGAATATTGGGGGATGGAGGAGGTCAGTCTTCTTTTTTTTTTAGAGCAGGACCTTATTAAACTCGTGATCCATTTTTAACGTGCGTCTAATTAATTGTCTCCATCCATATGGGCCGGCAGCCCCCCTCCGGTGCACAAGGTTGCCGGCATCTCTTTGCTGCTAATTAGCCTTAAAGAACATCTGCTCCTGTTTTAAGTGGTACTGCGTGTCCTGTCCGTCCAAGGCACTGGTTTCGTCCGATCTGACGCGTTTCTGTTGGTTGTTGCTGGAAGGAGGCATGATGAAGAAGAGAGGGCGGATGGCTGAAAGCACGTATGGGGAGTTGCAACACGGCAAAGTATCTCCGACAGACATATTTCCCTCTTAAATCATGTGTTGTACTATAACAACCCTAATAAATGGATTTACCGAGTAGATGGTGGAGGAAACTACGCGCTTAACAAAAATGGATGATGGTACTCCAACCTTCAGAGCAGCTGCTCTCCACTGATAGCGGCGAAGAAGCTGTCACGACGTGCCAAAGGAGAGAGACACGGCTAAAATTAACATTCAGCAGAGAGCACAAATTACCCCGTATGCATCTCATGCAGCAGGTTGTAAAGCCGCCGACTCTTATTGATTCTTCATAGAGTATTTATGCTTTACTGACTCTATGGTGGCTGTGTGTTCTGTAAGAAAAAGAGCGAAGATTTTAAGACAAAATCACGTTTTAACAGGGTCACCTAGCAACACTGTTGATGGTAACTACAATCAAAAGATGTCTAATCTGCTTTTATGGTCAGAAAACAGCATTAAAAAAACATCAAAACTGCACCACTGCGATTATACTAATTCTGTCGACATTTTTATCTTTATTGGGGGCCCGAGACAGGAAATGAGGGGGGAAAAAAAAAACAGTCGTATGGCACGCAACTCGGCTGCCATGTCAAGCAGGTATGCTGCTGTTATGTGGTGACCACTTGGTTACCAGGAAGCCCATAATAAGGCATCTTTGGCCAATCAAGCAGAAAGCTACTCCATAGTGACAAAGTGATTTATTGTGGCTTGTTACTGTCCTCCAGCACCTTCCACGTCATATTGCACATTTTGCAAGGGGCAAGTTGCGTCTTTCCACCCATTACTTCGGCGTTTCCAGACAGGTGAGGCTTTTGTAACTGGCCTTTCTTGGTCCGGTCAGAAGTGAACGTGGGTCGGCGCGCACAGATTCGCCACCGCGTCTCACTGACATCAGTGTTTCCAAAGCTGGAACGGAGCTATATGCTACATGGAGCTTTGCCGATATATATCACACTTTCCAGTCCCATGGTGAAGTCATACATTATGTAAAAGCAGTAAAAGTCCACCTAAATCGGAGACATTCCGACAGGCCTCTGTTGCCAATTAGCCGCTCAGTTTCCGGACATTTCCACATTCTCTGGAAAAGCGAAAGAACGCTTGAGTGCTGCCAAGGAAGCCCTGCTCTAGTCTGCCTGCGCACTGGCCCGACAATGTCCCCCAGGCGTGCATCCCAGAGCCTGGAAAAATGGGAATTTCAGGTCACACTTTTGCCACTGAAGATTAACTCACCGCCGTTGCACAAAAGAAACTATTCGTTAGGAAAAACGATCCTCTGTTGTGCAATACCTCACTTTTTGCCTTTCAAAAAATGTTTCAATAATAATGTCAATTCGTACCCAAACCCGGACCATCAGTATCTGGATTTGGTAGCTTGTGAAACCTCCCAATGGCAACCCAGTTGAATAAATGGAGACCATGGCAACTGTGGCCAATAGGTCCCTGCTGCAGTATAACACACCGTCCCCCTTCTCATTAGTGGTTGGGAGCTGAGCCAAACAAAATGGGTCTATATTACATCATCAGGCGGCAGTGTCTCTATCTGATATTTTGGTGCCATTTTTGTAAATTGCAAGGAAGTGGAAGAAATATGTGGAAATATACAATCTGTGAGCCACATGCAATTTCAAAAGAGCGTGATCTGCTGCTTTGATTTTGGCAGAACCCAAACACAAAAGAGGTAAAAAATTAGCTGATTACAAAACATTCATCAGACATCTAAGGCATTGCCACATACGAAATATCTGCTTTTACACATCACTGACTTTGCTTGCATTCCTTTGGATCTCTGCCGCACTTAACCCACTTCCCTTCATTCACAGATCGCACCGGCTACTCCTGCTGCTGCATCATGGCAAAGCGGTTGCAAAGTCTTGCAACCAGAAGAGGGGGAACGGAGTGGGGCCTGCTGTCTTCAATTAGGCTGAGTTTCCGTGAGGAGTGTCTGGGACTGGCTACTCAGTCTGTCAGACGGAGTCCCATCCGGCAGCGACTCCACATTCCATCCAGAGTGGAATCGTGTTCCGCCCCATTTCAGACGTAAAACGGGAAACATGTGAGGGTGGGAGGGGGTGAGGGGACACGGTCAGAGAAAAACCGGTACGTCACGGCAGCCGGGGTTCTCTCAAGGTCAGCCCGGGTTGCAGCCACACGACCGTCCCGCTGCTGAGGTTTTAAGGCCACTCATGATATTAATTTCAACATGTTTGGAACGTAAACAAACACAAACACATGCTGCTCCACGGTGGCCATTGGATTGTTGTCATGCAAACACCTCACACGTGGGGCTTAGAGGGTCCGGTGTGGTGTATCAACAGCTGGTCCGACATTAATCCACTCATCAGTTAAATTAAATCTTACTCGGTTGCGCTGTAAATGTTGATGCAGCCCACTGCAGCATGTCAAAAAATAAATAAAAAACAAACAAAGCCCAAAACAAAGTGGGACTAACCAGCAGGAATCCCTTTTTTCTTTTGCACCAAAACATCGGTGTCCTGTTTCAGACTCTGCTCCTTTTTCTAAAGTGTCAGCCTACGTTTGGCTGAATCTTGAGGACACAACTGGTGTATCACTTTGCCGCCCCGGGTATCACATAATCCAGCTTTGCAGACGTCTGTGTGATGGATTATTCAGTTGCTCAAGCGCTGCGCGATTGTGATGTCTTTACCTCGTGGTTACTGATTACTGGCAAAACTAGCAGCGGAGTGTTCACCAAAAGGATCCCTCCAATGCTTCAGCGTTGGGGGAACTTTGCCCCAAAACAGCAACCCAACGCTCAACACATTTTGCTTCAAAATGGTGCAAATAAACAATAACGAAAAAAGTTTGCCATTATTTTGTGCGACTTGAGCATCACAGCAGAATTATCATCTCAATGTTTGCCTTTAGACACTAGAAAGCAATAGTTACCATGAACTAGTAATACGCTAACTAGTTTCCATGAATGCACTGTAAAATCTATAGTTTCTATGTATATTTGCAACAGCATTTGCCTTCTATACACCATTCATTGGATTTAAACTTTTGCTGTAAAAGCATAAATGATAAAAATCCATTCAATTAGACTAAGTGGTGTCGGTTCAGACCACCATCTGATGGATTTGCCACAACAACTTCTGCCTGGAAGAAGAATGGCGAAATGGGACACTAGCTTCTCACACAAAGCTGTACTTTTTTCTTTGGGCCAGCGTTGACAGCAGATATCTGTGGATCCTCAAACTATGAAATATTTGAAACTTTAATATCACAGGATGAGTCACTGGATGGACTCACTGTTTTGCTCGTGCCGGGGCTCTTGTGGCTTTGAATATTCTGCTGAAATGATCACGGCACTTCTAACTGGGATCTGGTGGGGACATTAAAAGTCAGAACAAAAAAAAAAAGAAAAGCTCATAAAAATTTCAGTCCTTAAAAAGCCTTAAGGGTGTTCATGTGCCTTCTCTGCAATGAAATGATGTGTTTATGTGCGACTGTGCTTCTGACTGAAAGGGAAAGTGTTACAAGGCCATCTAGTGGTTAAAGAGTATTAAGAGAGGTTGGGTCTTTATCTGCAGTACTGGAGGATTTGTTTGGACGGGAGGAACAGACGGAATTAAGCATGCAGTGTGTAGTGCTGGAAAGAGCCGCATATATTAAATTATCTCTTGCTTCTGTCTCATACATCAATAACCATTCAGATTTTCCTCTCACTGTATTACAACAACCTCCGAGCCATTTTATTGTAATGAGGCTTTTGGATATCGGCTCCCGAAAGACGCATTAAGCAGAGCAAGCCAAGCCCCATGAAGTCTGTGTTTATAGTTTGCGAGCGATCGGAACCTACTGTGCTCCAAAACATTACAACCAGCCATCCAAAGCCAAGAATAAATATGAAATTAAAGATTTATGGCGTCCGGTGGCGCACGCGGTGAACGCAGGGCTCTGCAGAAAACTGTATGAGTGAAATATTTCAGCTGAATCCTGCAGCATTCCAGACCGGGTTCCCTGACGGCTAAGCCTGAAGCAACAATGACACTTGGTGAAGATGTGCAAAGCATCTCTGAAAAACGCACAAATTAGAGCTGCAAACTCACATATGGAAGCTGTGCTCTCCGGCGATGGCCCAGCCCACAGCACGGCATGAAGGGGACCAGGGCGGGGAGGAATGGATGGCCGTCTCACAGGCTCCCTGTCAGGCTGAGGCATCAGCCTCGGTCCATGCCTGCACGCTGGGCCCGCCGGGGCACGGACCGCCGAGAGAAAAAAAAAACAACCCGAAAAACAAAAGAGGAAGACAAGGAGACGAGGAGGAGAGAGGAAATCCTTGATGGAGGAGCGAGCAGAGGGAGCAGAGGACTGTCCGGACAGCCCCCTACTAGAGCCCACCCGCTCCCCACGTGCACTCTGAGTCCTCTCTGGCACGTTAAAAAACTGGCAGGAATCACCCCCTCACCGGGCCGCCACACTGTTGCAGCAGAGTCCGGGGAGCGTCTGAATCGGCCGCTTCACCTCACCCCACCCCGAAAATCCAACTCGGCAGATTGTCTGGGCTGCCAAATCCTCTGCAGTGCTGCTGTGCTGTGGCGGGCTGGCACACACTGGTTCAGCTGCTAGTGGATTTAGACGCACCCATCATCATCACACACACAAACACACACAAGTTGCTCCTCGGAGCAGGGAGGAGGTGGAGTTCTGAGTGTCCTTTATTGACCGCTGTCCCCTGCTTCCTCACTGAGAGCGCCGCCTCTTTACTCTCCACCTCTTCTCTCCCTGAGGTTCAGTCCGCCTTAACAGCTTCACACACGCACATGCACACACTTGTCTCGACTTGGTGTCACCCCCCCTTTTTTCCACAGCGCATTTTCCTCTCCGATCCCTCGCTCATTTGCATTGCATTACCCTTCGTACTTTCTGTGGGTGTGTGTGTATGTGTGTGTGTTAGGACGGCAGCTGAGACAGCTACTGGTTGCTGAAGATACTGCTTTCATGTTACGGTGAGCGTTTAATATGTGTGTGTGTGTGTGTGTGCGTGTGCGTGTGTGTGTCATGCGGAGAGCGGAGCAGCAGCACAACTCTGCCTGTGGTGCAGAGGGGGGAGACTGCTCGCACGGCTCAGTCATGCCAGCGCTTTGAGCGTCAGCACACGGCTAATGTGATTGTAGCACCAAGCCCCCTCCCCAGTATCCCAGTGGCCCCAGGTGTTGGCACCTGTAATCAACCAGGTCTTTATGTTTAGTAAAGGATAGATTTTTTTACACCATTAATTTGCATATTGTGTACATATAAATGTATAATGTAATGTAGACCTATAGGCAATGCACCATATTCTATTCTGTTGCATTACTCCTATACAGTAATATTTGCATTATATCACAAAAGATGTGACCAACAGTTTCTAATATCTACACAATTTGGAAACTTTAAAGATGTGGATTCTATCTAATTAAGATTATGCCTTCTCCGTGCGAGGTGTTACACAGCCTGTTAGACTGTGTATATTTAATACGCCATTTCTATTCTATTTTTAGATCTTTTGGAAAGATATTTTCTATGCTGCAACCCTTTTTATTATTTCATAATGCCTTGCAGTGGTTGAGAACTCCCTGTACTGTCTTGCTGCTGCTGTGACAATATCAATAAAGTTCTATTCTTTCTTCGAGTCACAAAATGTGGCATACTGATCCATATTTCATCACATAACTTTTGTTGATAGGCTGAATCACAGGAGAAATATTGTTCCCAATGAAATAAAATAAGACGCTCGCTAAAGGAAGCTTTATGCGCTAAACGCTGTGTGCAATCATAGCGTGGCAGTGGGTTTTTCAGACACTGTGCTGCCTGTTGTAAAGCTTTGTGCTCATCAGTGATAGTATCAGCATCCATATATCTCCCGCTCAGATCTGACACACACTAGGCCCGGCACGATCCCGGCGCCGTCTTCCATCAGCAACGGAGCTGTTTAAATTACTGCCAATATTTTACAGGGCGAGATGTGTCGGATGTGATGGAGGGGCGTCATTATAAACGGAGGGCCTTGCAACTCCAAGTGAGGGAGGGGTCCGATCCATCAGCTAATCTGTCGGTTCCTCTTTGAGAAGTAATAATCACTCAGCTGCTGGTGACGCTATGAAAAATACCGTGGGGGGGAACGTGGACACACAAGTACTGCCTGTTGGATTTCGACTCTCTCAGAATGAGTCGTCACTGCTACCAACCCACATTACCGCTTGCGATCATGTTGCCTCTATTCTCCCGCGAGGTCTCTGTAATCACCAATAAAACAAACTCAATCAATCACGGCAGCAGAAGACGTGAGCGGGCTTTCAGGACACGAGAAGAAGCTAATCAAATGAATCCATTTCAGTAAGTGTGAGACACTTTCTGAGCACGTCTTGTGTTCATCTGCCAGGGTGACCTACACAGTTTATAAATAGAGCGGAAACGTTTTACAGACAATGACGTAAAAAATGAGGAAAAAAAAGAACACACAGCTAACACGCTAAAGGTAAAAGACGTAATGTCCAACTTTCCCTCTTTAAACCTGATATATATTTTGCTGAGTTGCACGTTTACATGATTCAAACCGTATCCAAACAGTGTGACAGCGTCTGTACACTGCAGCTCTCCTTGTGCTGTTATGCAATATCTGATTTATATGGACATTATTCAGGCAGGATTGTTTGATCACACACAAGAGAAGCAGAAGGCGTCGACCTTGTCCACATGGGGGCGGCGGGGGGTTGACGCATCCACGCGTCCCCACACTGTGCAAGTGTGGAGGCAGAGAGACTCAGCTTACCAAAAGCAACGCAGCTCAAGTGGGGTTTTTGGGGGAAAGTATTTCATTTTTTTTTGTGTGATCACAATAAAAAGGTTTCATTGAATCGATACTATACCAAAAAAAGAAAACTTCAGATTTTAAAGGCTGACATTTCCTGACCAGAAAAGCCAGTGTGGTGTTAAAAAACACCCGCACTCATAATTTCCTCCACCAGAGGGCAGTCTAGTGCTGCTACCGACCATGGAGCAGTGGCAGTTTTGCAGCTGCATCTCCTCATTCCCAATTTAAACTTAAGTGCGGTATTTAATCACGAGCGCCATGACTGCAGCGTGTTGCCAGAAACTACAGACGACCGGCCAAAAATACCCACTCGTGGAAAACTATGACATATGTTGCGCAGAGTTAAAGAAAAGAAAAAGGTCCCCGGGGTTAATGTTACACTTCCCTTCTCCAAGAGTTCCAGTCGCTGGGACGCTGGCAGCTACTAGAGACTGTCACTGGTGTGTGTTACATAAAAAGCTGAGCATTGCCAGATCTGATAAATACCCAATCACGAGTTTGTTGCGTCAACCCCGGTTCCTCAAAAAAAAGGAGAAAAAAAAGTGGAGAGGGATCGAGGGGGAAAATGCCTGCAATCAGCGAGAGAATGAGAGGGAGTTTCCTGCCCTCACCACGCCCTCGGGCCACCTTTCATCACCAAATCCATTTCTGTCGTCTGGATGTGCAGACTGAGGCTCCCGGCGGCAAAAATGCACCACAGAAGAAAGCAGCCGCAGGGAGAGAAATCAAGAAGGCCGCTGCTCTGAACGGAGGTGAAAGAGACAGAAGGATGTGGGAGACACAGTGGGAAGGCTGCTGCAGCCATTTACATAAACAGGGCCAGTGTGGGAAGCAGCAGGACGCCTCATTATGACACAAAGCTCTTCTATAAAATCGGTTCGGATCTATGGAACCATCGCATTCCGTTTCCAGCGCGGCGAAAGTCTGTCATATCGCCGGCCCCTTGAAGATGTTTTCACTTTAAGCCAGTCGTTTTTCTGGCAGCCGGCGACTTTTGGTTTTCCGTAAATGTGAGGCGAGCGTGGCTGCCAAGTAAATCATAGGAATACTTCTGTGAGTTAACTGGCAGAGAGGTGATTTCGGAGATTCTTTAGAGGTCAGCGGGACCCGGTGCTTCAGCTAGCGTGGACCTCCGGGTTGACGGCGGCAGAAAACGATCGAAAAACAGATTTGAAACACAAATAATTATGATTCTGGTGAGGAGATTTACTGAAAACGAGGTGTGAGAGCCGAAATCAGCAGCGAGGGCTGATCGCACTGTCTCTCAGCCTGGAATGGAAAAACAATATGGCCAGACATTCTTCATTTGAGATGAAACGCGGTGCAGCGGCCAAATTATGCTTGCAATTCGCCGTCTGCTTTCTTCTGATCCGCGTTCGAGCGATTCCCGGGTGTTTGTTCTCTGCTTTGTTTCTCACTCTCTGCAAAGCTCTTTGTTAACTCTGTTTTTGGAGTGCGCTATATAAAGAAAGTTTATTATTATTCAGGGTCAACTTTGGAGGGAGGGGGGTGGTGGCTGGATCCTTTCCCAGGATGCATTAGGCAGAAGGCAGACACTCTAAACGCATTGCCTGTCTACGCATCAGCCACAGTTAACATTTACACCTATGACCAGTTTTGGGATTCAAACACAGAAATGCTTCGGCGTGATGAGAAATGTCGCTTTCGTGCAGAGAACAAAATTCACGTGACTACTGCGAGTGGCTGCAAGCTCTTCAGAGACTAATTCACACAAAAATCTGACCTGCCAAGAGAAAAAAACAACATAATAAAAATCTAAAGCTAGTAATGACAGTAACAGTGGAAAAGTCATGACTGCTGTGACTGTTTTTCCCATCAAATTGATGGCTGCGTCGTTCGGCAGGAGTAGTTTAGGATCGTCTAAAAGAAATTGATATGCTGACCCCTATTTGTTCAGAGTGTTTATGAGTGTGTGAATTTTAAGCAGGGAGGAGTACAAACAGACACGCTTTCATCAGCCTGATGAAGCAAAAAAACAACTCTGGACTGTAAAAGGAAATCAATGCAGAGAGCTCCAGCCTTGAAACAGACTCGTAATCCCTATTTATAAAAATTCTTGTTATTTCGCAACACACACACATACAAGCAAACTAAAAGAT
>CAESWR010000181.1:672181-684694 GCA_903171835.1 Mullus surmuletus | reverse complement strand
GCAGAGCCGTGCGACGCCTTTTCAACCACGCGGCCTGGAGAGAGAAAACACATGGTGGCGGTACACAGCCAGGTAGCACTGAATACAACTTTACGGTGCATCTTAAACAAATCACTTACCGACAGCTGGAGGCTTCTCAGTGGGTGGAATAACTGAAAAAAAAAAAATTGACATTAGCTCACTATAAGCATCTTTGAAACAACCCAATATCTGACTGCACGTACCTTTAGGCATTTTGCAGATGTAAGACCTATACGAGCGGCATCTGCTTGTCTCCCAGCTTCCAGTGTCGGAATTGATTTCCACGCACAGTTGCGACTGATCAACCCCCGCTTTCCAATTGGTGTAGTCCAAAACGCTGTTATCGATCCACAGCCACTCACCTGCAATACGGTAACTCTTTTGTTACTATTCAAAGCAGTAAGCTGCAATGGCCACAATATCATCCCAGGAATTATTCAGGCACTATATGTAACATTTGGACAACTTTGACTCGTCCTCAACTTCCAATTCAAAAGCAAGCAGCGTTTTGATTTAGTGCACCATTTGTATCCATACAGTCTCCAAAGAAATACTACCTGTTGCTTCTTAGGGTAAAGAATGATAGTACCTGCACTACACGGTTAGCATGCAAACTAAATTCATTATCGCTGCAGCAAAATAAACGGACATAGGGGGCAGGTTGGTGAGGAATGTAACTTGTTTGGAACTGGACGACAATTGTTTAAAAAAAAGCAACTAAACAATTTAGGATCATGCATAGTAAATTTGGAAATGTGTGATTCTCACCTTCGTGGTTCTTGTACAAGCCAATCCAGAAGGACTTTGAGCGATCCTGGAGAAGATCCAGGTTTTGCTGTATGAATGTATTCTCCTGAGGGTCCTCGATGCTGGCCAGTGACGCGCCTATGAAATAGAGCCCACCCCTCAGCATGTGCAGGTCATTGTTTTACCGGTGGCGCTCCTCAAAACCTACCTAATTTCAGACAATCTACCGAGGCTTGGGCCCAGTTGTCCACCATGAAGCTCATGAAGGAGTAACAGTGGCCTCTGAACGGTAGCCAGGTGTTCGTCGTTGATTCTGGACAGTTGCCGGGCAGCTGTGGAGGGTCGGTGGTAGCGATTTCTGTTGGGAAAAAAAAACAAAAAACATGAGATTGCATAGCTGTCCCGAAGCTCTGGATAAACAGTCTGTTTTCAGAGAGAGAAAAGTACGGAAGGTTTCATAACCTGGCGAACGCTTGCAAATGGAGTTGTAGGTGTTGCTACACGGTCCTATCTTCCACTTTGCATCCACATCCATGTACACACACCCATAGTTGCTTTTAGGCTCATCTGTGCCCCATTTAGTGTAAGACAGATGCCAGTTGTCAACCCACTTGAATCGCCCACCCGTCTGTGAAAAGTAAAACAACGGTTGCCAATGAGGAACATTCAAGCGAAGATGGAGGATCTCAAGTTCTAAAAAAAACCGATGGAGTCACCACGTTGCTGTTGAGGCCGATCCATAGTGGCTCCTTGTGCTTGGACATCAGCAGCGTGATGTACGAGTAAGTCGGGGGGTCCAGGATGCTGGCCAGGTCGGCGTCGTCGGCTTGACACTGCCTCCGCGCCTCATCCCATTTCATCTTCTGGGTCACCAGCTTGTAGGAGTCGTTGCCAAGCTTGTGGAAGGCCTTTGACGACGCAGTGGTGGGCGGGACCTCAATCTGAGAATCTGTTGCAAATTTGATTGTGGTTAGATGTTTACCCTATGGTGAGTATTAGTACAGCCTTACAAATACTCACCAACGTTTCGTTTACAGATGAACCCTCGTTCTAAGTTGCAGCTGTCCACCTTCCACTGGCCTTTGTTTTTGGTCAGGGAGCCCACCATAACCACACAGTCATCCACCTGTCAGGCAGGACAAGATATACTGGTTTCTGCTTGCCATTTTTCAGCTTGATTATATTTGTTTTGAAAGCATTTTTTTTTTTTAAAAGAATTACAGTTTCTTCAAAAGAGAGTCCTTTGAGTAAGGATGTTGGATGCCCTTTAGCCCAGTTGGTGTATACGATGGCTTTCCCGTCCGTCCACACAAAGTGCATTTCCCAGTTGACGTCATTCATGCCGGTCCATAAGTTTTCGTTGTAGTTCTGCATCTGCATTGTCAGGAATGCTGCAAAAGGAAGAGCCAATCATTCCCATCCCTCATCATACCTTCATCGCTGTCACTGTGCACCGAGAGAGGAGGCTCAGCGGCACCGCTCTCGTCACACACCTTGCTCTTCATTACTGCAGATAGAAACCAGGTTTCCTCCTTGGTTTTTGCAGTACGTCCTGGCGTCCTGCCAATTCTTCTTATCATCCCCTGTGACGATTTTGTAGCACTGTATAAACAAGATGAAATTTTCGTTGTGTTAGCAGTAGCAACCAGAGTAGATTACCATTGCGAATCAAGGTTGTTAAGGCCAAAAGTCTAATCTGACCTTTCCTTGGAACGGCAACCACTCCGGGGCGCATCCACCTTTAGGACGAGTCGTGGGCGCCGCTGTCACATTGACATAATCGGTGTGTCTCTTGCAGATGGAGGGCAGCTCCATACCGCAGTTGATATCATTCCAGTATCCTATTACATGATCAAAAGAAACAAAAAACTTGTTATAATGTGTATAATGTAAGTTAGGTCAGCATAGTTTTTGGAATCAAGCTCACCCATGCCCTTGTACATTGTCACACAGTTTTCATCGTTATTGGCAAAGTTGGGCTCGTTGCGCTCCCACGCCGTGTAGGTAACAGGGGTCTCGTCCAACCAGCTGGGAATATATAAAGCTGTTAGCGATTTCAAAAATGGCTCCAATGTGTTTATCGCAAGGAGTAGCGTGTCAGTCACCTGAATGACTGGTCTAAATTCACTGTCAGACCAATGTAGTACTGCGCATATGAGCCTTTGGATATCTGTTGGTACAGAACGGAGACAAATCACTTCATACTTTAACCCCACACAGACAGTAACGATTGTTATGTCAGGACGCCTCACCTGTTTCCAAAGGAACTTCCTCTCGCTCTCCCCTGTGATGACGGCAAGTTCACCAAATTTTTTTTTGCAGAACTCCCTGGCGGCCTCCATCGGCAGGTTGACAAAGTTGATGAAATACTGTGAGTCCTCATATATGAGCCAGCCATCCTCCGTCTTATTGTATACTGCAAAGGGCACAAGAAGTCATCAGTGGGGATGTTGAGATTTGGGGAAAAGGAGGGGGGGGGTTACTCTGTGTCTGCTGACCTGGCACCACTGGGGCGGGTGTAGGACGGGGAGTCGCACCTAAAGGGAACAATTGAAATAGTCGTTTGACTTTGAAGGGGTAAGTGTAATAGATCTATGATGGCAGTTTTCATACCCTTTCGAATCTGGCACACCCAGTCGTTGTAAGATTCACAGTGACGGTCATTCCAGAACTGTTTGAAGTGGCTCTGGACTTCAACGCAGTGTTCATTGTCGTTGTGGTTGTTTGGTTCTCCGTAGCCCCAGTTTTCATATTCAAACTAATCATGTTTGGGAGTTACACACAATCAGACACACAATTGATGGCACACGGGTGACGAGAAAATGAAGGAGCTGCTTACGGGCGACGCGTCACTCCAGGTGTAACCCTGGTTGGTACCCGAAAGCGTGAGGCCGATCCAGGCCGCGTCTGAGGAGGTGAACCTTTACGACGGTGGAAAAACAACAACGACGGTCACTCGGATGCCGATTTGACATCATCGCTCATGGCGATGCAAAGCGGTTGTTCACACACCGGAGGTTTTGCAGGTCTTGTGAGCTGTGGATGCTGATCAGGTCCCCACCAATGGCCTTACAGAACTCCCGGGCTTCTGACCAAGTCTTCTTTGAGTCCTTGGATCTTCTGAAAAGCTGTGATAATAAAATGAAAGCAACAACGGACAAAAACAGGTGTTGGGTTTGAATACATAAATATAAATAATTTTAAAAAATCATAACGATTTCAGTTTCCTCTACTTTAAGGCAGACGTTCCTCTCGCTGACAGGGGTCCACCCGGCCTCGCAGCTTAGGGCCACGGTGGTGGGCGGCTCCGTGGTGGTCTGCACGCCCGCCGCCAGCTTTTTACAGATGTACTTTGCCTTTTCACTGCAGCTGACAATGTCCCATAATCCGGAGAAAAGTCCAGTCGTCATGGCGATGCATCCTTGGTGTCTGTCTTTTATTGAACACAGCAGAGGAAATGTATACGTGTGTCTGTGTGTTTTTTGGGGGGGGGGATGTTGTGGTGCTAAAGTGTTAAAGATAGATGTCATACCTGGCATGTGCGAATTGAAGTGGGTAAAGGTGACGTGTCTCCCAGTGACCCACTCGAAATTGTGGATGTCTGCCATATTGGACATACCGATCCAGAAATACTTCTCTGGTCGCAAACCCACCAAACTGGTCAAGAAGGCGTTCTCATATCTGCGTGACACATTGGCGCACAGTGTCAGTAATGCGGTTACTATTTGTCCTCAATGGCTGAAATGTTGAGGATGAGGATGAGAAGATGTGATGGGCTTCAGAATGCACCTGTCAGCCACATCGACCAGGCTGGACTGATCCCGCGAACACGCCAACTTTGCCTCGTCGAAGGTTTTCTTCTCAGCCCCGACAGAGTAGCAGTGTGAACCGTATCTGACCGAGCCCTTGAGATGTGAAAAAACAGAGTCCTTTGTTAGAAACTCGGTGGTGAGATCGGACTCAAACGATGGAGGAACGTCCGCGCTCACCAGTTTGCAGCCGGGGTTGGCCTCCTCGTGAGTGCCCTCTGAAGGTCTCGTCGAGGCTTTCTTCTTGCAGATGTACCCGAATGTCCTCTCGCACATGTGATCCAACCATTTGGCGTCCTGCGTGGTGGACGGACAATGAGGAAACCAATCGTATTTCGTTTTATGACGGCCCGTCGATTTACCGGCGCTTTCGCAGTACCCACCGTTCCCCTGATGAGGACGCAGTCTTCTTGGAGGTTGATGGCGTGGGACGGCTCGTTGATCTCCCACTGGGTGAAGGTGACTGGGGAGTGGTCGGACCATTCAAACAGCATTTGGTTCCTCTGGTCGTTCATGCCGATCCAGAGCATATCTGTCGGCACTGGAGAGTTGAAATGCACACGGACGGGAGAGGTGAATTCTGATGTATTCATTTTTTTAAGAAGAAAAACAAAAGTCAAACTATGGATGAGATGCTTTACAGTATCCAGACTGAGAGAGGATGAAGCTCTGCTCCTCGATGTTGTGGATGCTGGCCAGGTCTCCTCCGTCCTTGCGGCAGTCGGTCAGGGCGTCCCTCCACATCTTTTTCTTCCTCTCTAGGTAGTAGCAGTTGCCGCCGTAGGGGACCCAGTGGTTGGGGCAAAAGCTGTGCTGGTCTTTGCCTGCACACAAAGACCGGAGGAGCACATTTGGTGGTCAGGCTGCGCTTTGAGCGGGGTCACAGAGAGAGAAAAAAGATCATCCAGATTCTGTATTGATTTACTCAGTGGTGGGGGGAGACTGGTGGAGTTTCCTCTGCGACAGATGTAACCGAGCTTCATGCTGCAGGTGCTGCTCTCCCACTTTGAGGCCTTTGCAGGGTTGATGGTTGCACAGCTGAGCCCGGGCTCTGATGAGGGATGGCCTGTTGAAAATACACTAATGATTTATTTGTTGATAGGAAATCCAGTGATAATCAGTTTGATCACTTTAGCAAATGTGGTGCTCTTCATATTCCTCTCATGGGTGTTTTTAAGCCTTATTGGTCTTCTTAACCCATGCTTATAAATCTACATAAAGACCATTGTATTATTAGATCTATATAACATTATAGCTATGTAACATACAGAACGCATTACATAGACGTAATTTACAAGCAGCACCCTGTAGAAGGACCCTTTGAGAACCTCTACTCTGTAATAGTTCACCAACCAGGAGACCAGTTTAAGTATCTGAATGGGTTTCCGTTGCTCCACTGCCATCCACTCTCAAATTCCAGGCTGTTTAGTCCGATCCACAGTGGCTTCCCCAAAGTGCTGGTCAGTCCTGTGTTCACAGTAATATTCAGAGATAAAACGCACAATTTTCTTTGTTGTTGTTTGTCGGGATCGCTCTCACAAAGCCGAGTCTGTACCTGAGATGTATGACTGTTCGTGGAGCTCGACGATGCTGAGGAGGTCGGCTCCCTGCTGCTGGCAGCTCTTCCTGGCCTGGTGCCAGGTCAACACTGACTGTGCATTTCTTTGATACTGAACCCCAGTGACCGGGTCAGTGTCCCAACCGGAGGATGCTGGATTAGGGTCATAAAAACACACTGTAGTAAAAATCGCAAAACCGTGATAAACAGTGTACATTATGAACTACCATTACTGTGTGTGAAGTGGGCATCAGGGGTTAAGATGGGTCAAAACCAACTTAATTTTGTGTTTTGTTTTTTTTTTAGCTCTTCACAAAAAGTCAAATCTGTCCTTTCCCACTCCCTTCCTGCCCCTGTTTTACAGCAGTGTCAGAGGGGAGACGGGCCTGTGAGAAGAGGAAAACAAGGACAGTGCTGTGTTGACAACTCAGCAAGGGAAGTGGTGGTGATGGAGATGATCTGCTAAGGGATGGAAGGGGTCAGAAAACAGACCCGCCGGCACTGACCTCTTCTTGTATCGCAAAAGGACACAAAAGCACCACATTTCTGAGCGCTTTAATTAACAAAGCAATGACAGTGATGTGTGGAGTTGTGTGGAACGTGTAAATCATCACTCATTGGAGGAGATGAGGTTATTGTAGATGTTAAGGGACCATCAGTGTCAACTATACATACCTTTGGTTGGGCAAAAGCCCCACTTTTTGTCTTTATTGTAGTCCGTCTCTGTCCCGCACCACAGCTGTCCGTCGCTGCGACCTTCCCTTGTGCACTCGGAGTACCAGTTCTCCAAAAACTTAAATGGAAACTGACACGGGGCTCCAAACCCATTGCCACCTAATGTGTAAACCTCTGAGGAAAAAAAGCAATTCTCTTCAAGCGCTTGGACTGTTCTTGAGCAACTATACATCGTAAGACATAAAGTGGCTGATGCACATACTGAAAATACAAAATCGGCAAATATTTTTAGGACTTGAGTTTTCACACTGAGGATGTTCTCAGGTTACCAATATGACAATTTGCTACTCTTAATCTGATTTAGACAAAATTCCAAAATGAACAAGAGGACAAACGATTCAGCTCTTCTTTTGATTTAAGTATCATAGTTTTGCTCTCCTACTTGATTTCCAAACTGATTATACATCTTTTTGATCAGAAATCTAATGAGAAGAGTAATGCATGAAGGAAAGATTATGTGCAACATCCAAAACACCTCTCCAAATGAGTTTCACTGGAATTTCTTACCGTGATACCCCTTTGAACAAATATCATGCCTCGTGCCAAACACCCTCCAGCGGCTCCACAGCCCCGAGCCGTTATAAATCATAATGTTCCTCTCCTTTCCGTTGCCCCAGTTGAAGTGAAGGTCCTGGCCCTTTAGGCCGAACAGAGTATCATTCTTGCAGTCCCAGTGCTGGAGCTCGCTGTTCTCGTCGCACTCGTAGAGGAGCACCTTTACCCAGTCTTTGATCTCCACGGCCCCCAGACAGAGGTTGAGGGACAGGCTGAGGAGGCGCGACTCGGAGGCCCACCGGAACTGCTGCGCTTTGGCCCGGGGGTCGCAGCGGGCCACCGTGATGGAGGTGGCGCTATCCACCGTAACGCACATGTTGTGTTTTTCGTTGAAGATGAGGAAGGAGCCGCTGTCTGAAGCAGAGCGGCAACTTTGAGTGACAAACTGGGTGAAATAGTGGTCCGTAAGTGGCAGTTGAGAGGTCATCTACGTACCTGTGTCAGCAGTGATGCCGAGAGCCTGCAGGAGACAGACGAGCACCGCAATCTTTGACCAGGGCAACATTGTTCCTGCTGTGTTTCGGCTCAGCGGTGTACGAAGCTCCAGTCATGAGAGAGCAAGTCTGGTGTGTGCTAAGGTATGTGACATGGACTAACAATGACAGGCAGACACCGTGCTTTCCTTCCTCGATCACACCGATGGATATCCTGTCACATGGGTTGTTACGGCTGCCCAAACGACAGCAATTTCAGTGGGCCGCCAGGAAATGGAAAGCAAGCAGCCTGGTCTTACTGCCGAGTGAGAACCTGAGACGCATCGCTGACAGCTATGTAAGGGAGAGACGGCCTTTTTAGATACATCTATTTTTAATTGAAACAAGGCACAGAAAAAAAATTGTGATTCACGGAGGCAGTTTATCAAAGCTCTCACAATTTCCTTGGATGTTCCGTTATAAATAACACTCCATGTTTTGTTCTAAATCTGTACCTGAAGCTCAGATGTCGGTCTGTGAGGTGATAAGTTTGTTTCTGACAACTTAAGTGAGCATCATCAAGGAGGTCTCGTCACCACCAGTGTGAATGAGGATTTAATGAGGTTTGCTGATGTCAGGAGTTTTTGTGAGACAGCATCCCCCAAAGAGGTGTAAGAGGCGTCGGGTGAGGAGAGCAGTGATGGGACAAGTCAGTAGAAAGAGGACGGGGAGGAAATCCTGCTTCCTACTGAGGGAAACAAGCAGAAATTGAGCCTGTTTTCTGCCCTTTTTTTTTTGCTTGAAGACCAGGCGTTACAGATACCTGCCTCTTGTTTGGACGCAAAGCCACACCAAAAAAAAAATAAAAGGAGAAAAAAAAAAGTTATTTCAATGATTTTCTTTATTAATCTAACCAAAATATATGTATCAATTATACAAACTCACACTTTCCTTCACTGGATATAAATTAAATAGCAAAGAAACCCCTAATATGAACAACATGGAATCATTTGTTGCACAGTCACTGCACTTTATGATGGTCTGGGGGGGAAAAAATAAAATAAAATTCAGCGATAAAGTCTCAAGTGACATCACAGGTACATTCTCAAAGTGCGATGTGTGGTGAGGGAGAGGGATGGCGAGAGGTATAAAAATGACTTTGACAAGAAGGTGACAAGAAACAGTACATCCATTATAGTCACAAAAAGTCTCCTTTGTGGGAAAAGATTGCCTAAGAGCTCCCTTTTGGCCTGTGGAAAGCACCACCATGCATTTTAATAAAATATCTCCTCCGTTATGTAAATTAAAATAAAATTCTGTTGAGGTTGCACCAGTTATTTCATAAACCCACCCCTGATTTTTACATTATATAACAAATGTAAGTATTAATACAATCAGGTTATATCTGAACTGTCAATGCCAGGATGTCCTACAGCTAGTTTGAGGTTGGATTTACAAAGAGCTGGTGCAGCCCACTTATGATTCATAGCATGCTACATTTCTGCTCCTCCTCACATCTCCTAGTGTCGCCCTGTCTGAGTTTCAAAAGAACATCCTCTCTGTGTTGAAGACCCTCAGCTTGGTCATGAAGTTGAAATAGACGAAGGCCAGACAGATCAACAGGTTCTTAATCAGGTAGAGCACGGGCGTGACGAAGCCGAAGAAGGCGATGAGGCCGACGCGCACGAAGAAGAAGGGCAAGTCCTGCAGCACCACTCCTAGTGAGGAAAGCAGAGGACTATGGGGCATGACCACCACACGCAGGCAAGACAGGTAGCTGAAGATATAGATGGGGAACACCCAGCCCGAGAAGAAGACCAGGGGGTGTCCCGCCACCCTCACCATCTCCACCGTGTCCATCCAGAACATGAAGCTGTCCACAAACACATCCGCCCGGGCGTCACTGGCGCACAGGAACCTCAGAGGACCCGTGTACGCGTACGGGGATAAATGGAACGCCGTGGTGCTCGCCGAGTGGGAGCTCAGGCGGGAGATGCTGAACGGCCTGGCGGCGTTGGCCGGGATCCCCGGGACCGTCCCGTTGGTCTCCGGCCGAGCACCAGCGCCATTCTGGTTCCCCCCGGCCGCTGCCGCCGCCGCCGCCGGGCCCGGGGCGGCGACGGCAGCC
This sequence comes from Mullus surmuletus, assembly GCA_903171835.1. Lineage (NCBI taxonomy): Eukaryota > Metazoa > Chordata > Actinopteri > Syngnathiformes > Mullidae > Mullus > Mullus surmuletus. Next base: position 674,728 of record CAESWR010000181.1, on the reverse strand, counting down.
TGCCCGGGCACGGCCGGCCCAGGCGCGGCCGGCGCCGGAGCAGCCGGCCCCGGAGCAGCCGGCACGATGGGTGTAACCTGCTCCACATGAGTGAGGACGGTGGAGGGGATGTCTGCGTCTCTCTCGGCGTCATTAGCTGAGGACGCAAAGAGAGTCTGATGACCCAACACATCACATTCACTGATAGTTCTCAAAGATCACAAATGTTATTATAGAATGTTATGGTGAGAAAGCAACACGGCGGAGACACGAAAGGTCACCAAATCTTGCGATCGTAACAGTAATCTGCCGTTTAATCGTTGCCAAGAATTCACAAAACAGCTGACATTAAACATTCTCCAAACGTGTGAGTTTTTCCAAGGAAATTGTCAGTTAAGCACTTTGCTGCGAGAAGTACGTCGCTCATTTCCTCACTTGTCGGTGCAGCCATAAAGAATAACAAGTACTAATAATGCTGGATGGATGCTAGCATAGAAGAACTGTTATTTCTATTTGTCGCCTCCGGGCTCACACAATGTGCAGCCCGGCCGGCGTGTCGCTATGGACTTTGGCAGAGGAAAATTCAGGATCTTTAGCACCCGGTGAGTGGTTTGTGTAACGTGTGCTCACCCTGGCCGGTCAGTCTGCAGTGGCGTATCCTTTCCACAACATCAATACAAATGAGAGAGAAGAGGACTAGTGACACGGGGATCTCCATGAACGTATCATGTTTCATGTTGTTATTTATCTGAACCTGGGTGAGCAACCAGAAAATAATTACTTGAACACTTCATAACTTCCAATATGTGAGCAGTGAATTTACCAAAACAAAAACAACAGAGCTTTTAATCTCTAGGGAGGGGGGGGGGGGGGTGAGCTAAGTCACTTGCTGCTCTGGTATTTTCCTGAGTCAAGACTTCATACCAGGTGACCGAGAACAAAGCCAACAAGCAGGTCATCTTAGCACAATTTACGACACTTATGTAAAAGACGCCAGATAAGCAGAGGCTAAAAGGTCGTCTTTGGCTTCAGAAAGAGCCACATACAAAAGCAAATGGGACCTGGGCCACAGCCAGCGAGGAAGTGAAAATGTGCCTCATGGACAGATGATTTGACAAGGGCAACTTGGACAGGAAGAGGAACCCAGCTGCTTATCAGTAGCTCCTTCTCCATAAAGGTTGGATATTCCTCCCTTGAGAACCAAAAGGTCTCTCACAAATCATCACCTCCACTCCGCTCGCAGCTTTTAATCTGTGAGCGACGGCTTTGGATCATAAACACACAGTCCAATCAGAGCGGGGTCAAAATGAACGGGCCGGTGATGGCCGCGCGGGGGTCAAAGGTCACAGTCAGAAAACAAACGACCACAAACGGCAAACCGTCCATAACGTGTCGTACCTCGGAGCTGGCGATGAGAAAGGCAAAGCAGGGTAATGTGGACAGGATCACGTATACAAGGGCCACGGGCCTCCTGATACAAACACAGAAGAGACCAAAAAAAAAACAGAAAAAAACGGTAAGGAAGGAAGACCAGAGCGTCGCAAGACTTGCTAACTCAGCCAGCTGTCGTCCAAACCGGCCTGGTCAGACTCAAACCGGCCGCTCTCACGCCGGCGGGAGAGACTCACCACTTCTTCCTCCCAATCAGAATCTTCTTCTTCACAAATACCATATACTTCATCGGCACCCAGACCAGCAGGGCGGTGGAGGTGACATAGGCGACGGACGAGGCCACGATCAACCAGTAGGCCGTGCTGCCGTCGCCGGGGGGCCGCGCCGAGGCCTTCACCTTGGCCACGATGACGGCGAACCTCTGCATGACGATGAAGAGCGGCACGCACAGGCCCGCAAACTGCAGCACCTCGCACAGGGCGAACTTCAGAGTCCTCCCCGAGCCCATGCTGTGGCCGTTTCAAAAAAAGGGGGAAAAAAGAAGGGAGGGAGACAGGGGCTGTTGTCGCAGTGAGGCGACCCCCCGGCCCTCTGAGGGCTGGTCAAACCGGGGGTCGGCGCATTGTCTGCCTCCACTAGCATTTTCCACACGCCACAGCCGCGGCTCTCTGCTCACCCAACTGCTTACACTGCAGTAGGCATTGTGTGCGGCGGTGATGCGGCTGGCCCTTTACCCTCTTTATGCACAGGGAAAAAAAAAAACACAGGGCGTCTAACCCTGCACCCTGAAGGATCTGTAGGCGCTGCAGGCATCTCAGAGGAAGGGTCTGGGCGTCAAACTGCCACTGCAATCAATGCTTTTGAAGCTAAAAAAAAATCATTTTCCGTGAACTAGATGGATGACATTTATTCATTAGTATGTGCCTTTATATCTTTATATCAATATTAACTTTACAAAAACCCACCTACACCCACGCTGGAGCACATTATGAAACCCTAACCTTGCTTCTGATATTACACACCGCCATCTAGTGGCGGAGGCGGGCAACTGCAAAAAGTCCAGTAGAAGTACAACTTTTTGAAATTATTTTAGGGGGATTTTTCTTGCTTTGTTTCAATCCACGTTGCTACTCTAAGCCAGAAAACCTGCCTTTAGCATATGAAAGGTGACAAAAG
>CAESWR010000181.1:612624-623071 GCA_903171835.1 Mullus surmuletus | reverse complement strand
CGTCAGCGTCACTTACTTCCCTCCCACAGATTTCATCATTCTCCTCCTCTCGCATTACCGCGGTCCATGCTTCTCCTTCGCAGCGCCGCATCAGCACTGCTGAGGACCCGCACGGAGCCCCCCTCCTCCTCCTCCCTCTGTCCGCTGCTGGTGCTGCTCCGGCTCGGCTTCGCTCGCCAGTCGCTTCTTCCCCGGCCGTTCTCCGCCTCCGCCTGCTTGTTTGAGCAGCAGAAGAAGAAGAAGAAAAAGGAGCCGAAGAAGAAGAACGCGGAGGGAAGAAGAAGCCTGTGGCAGGAACTGGCGGAAGGACGAACCATGGACGGAAACATTGAGGAGATTCTCGCCCCGTTGCGGCTGGCGGTCAAAGAGCAGGTAGCAACGACGTTCTTGCACATTTTCAACCCAGTACTTCGGCCCTTTTTTTTCCCCCCCGGGGTGAACCGTACTTCCGGTGCGGTTTAACCGGCGAGCTCGCGCGGTCAATGAATGAGCGCGAGCTGCTAGCTTAGCGGCTAACGCTAGCTGACAGGCGTGTGTGCGCCCTTTGCCACGTTTCAGTGCGCCGCCGCCGCTGCTGCTGCTGCTGCCGGCGTTTGGACGGGGTGGGGTTTCAAGTGGAGGCCAATGCTGCTGCTGCTGCTGCTGCTAAAAAAAAATAAATCTCAACATCAGCTGATGAAGCGTGCTTGCAGCGAAATGGTGGCTTTATGCGGCACCTCCTCTGTGTTTTTCAGGGAGAGCTGGTGCGCCAGATGAAGCAGGACGGCGCTCCTGATGTGGACGTCACAAAAGCTGTGGCTGAGCTGAAGGCAAGGAAGAGGACTCTGGAGGCCAAGGTACTGTGGATCAACGACTCATTGATGATTATGGTCCATTTGGAGTCTTTTACACCACACAAAGAAGCACGCTTGTGTATAATACTTGCTGATTCAGACAAATTCTCTTTTTTCCAAACGCAGGAGTTGGCGTTGCAACCCAAAGATGACATCGTTGACAGGACTAAGATGGAGGACACCCTGAAGAGGCGGTTCTTCTACGATCAGGCCTTCGCCATCTACGGAGGTAAAGATCAAGACACGCCGTGGTTCTGTGTGTGTCAGGGTTTGGCGCGCGAGCCGGCTGTGGTGTTTAAGCGCTCTGTTACCATGCAGTAATGCTCCTCAGGGGTGAGCGGCCTGTATGATTTCGGCCCTGTGGGCTGCGCGCTCAAGAACAACATCCTGCAGGCCTGGAGGCAGCACTTCATCCAGGAGGAGCAGATCCTGGAGATCGACTGCACCATGCTGACCCCCGAGTCCGTCCTCAAGTAGGTGCTGCTGTCCCCTTCTGTGTGTGTGTGTGAGAAGGAGTAAGAATCACACTGCCTCCTGTTGGTCCACAGCTAATCAATCATGCATAGTTAATTGGTATCATATTGGAGGTGATCGCCTTGTGGTTCCCAGAGTCGGCTCCGAAATGCTGAACTATGGGTTTTGATTGACAGGCGCACATTGATTCTGCGATTTTATGCATGGGAGCTGCCACCATAGCAGTCTCCCATAGCCCGGTTGCAGATACACTAATTGTTTTGCCACAAATAAGAGAAGACCTTAAGTGAGGTTTGCAGAGCAAATTTGTAACTTTTTTTTGCTTGGTTCTACTCAGGACGTCGGGGCACGTGGACAAGTTTGCGGACTACATGGTGAAAGATGTCAAGAACGGCGAGTGCTTCAGGGCCGACCACCTCCTCAAAGGTCAGTGCAGTCCACCAGGAAACAAAGGATTGGTGAAGTGAAAGCACTTTTGGAGCAAGAAGAGGCCACTTTTGCCTGCGTTGTTAGTGTGTTTCTGGCTGAACAAAGCGGGGAGTGGGCGCCGTCTCTCACTCGCGCCACTTGAGGAGGATATGAAGCGGCTTGACGTGCAGAAATCACACCGCTTTCATAGAAAAACAAGCAGTTAGGAGTTTGGCGGGATGCCAGAAGCTGGCTGGACAGCAGCCCTGAAAGACGTGGCCTTTGTTATGTAACAGCAGAAATGTGTCAAGTCAGGTTGTGTGTGATGGCACAGATGTAGGCTGGAGGAATTTACTGGACAATTTGCGTTGTTTTGACGGCGTCTCTTTCCGCCCTGCAGCGCACCTCCAGAAGCTGATGTCTGATAAGAAATGTGCTGCAGAAAAGAAGGCCGAGATGGAGGAGGTCATCACTCAGGTCAGTGCGGGCGATTCTTCTCGGGATAAATGTAGAGGAGCCGTCTGTGACGGGGCTTCAAACATCACACTTTCAGATGGACAACTACAGCCAGCAGGAGCTGACCGACCTCTTCGCCAAATACAACGTCAAGTCCCCCACCACAGGAAACGACCTCACACCCCCGATGTCCTTCAACCTGATGTTTCAGACGTCCATCGGACCAGGAGGGCTCATGCCAGGGTAAAAACCACAGTCTTTGGAGATCTTGTCCTCGCGTGCTGATGTGTAAAAGTGACTAAACGAGTCTAAACTTGCAGCTATCTGAGGCCTGAAACAGCTCAGGGAATCTTCCTCAACTTTAAGCGTCTATTGGAGTTCAACCAGGGAAAACTCCCATTTGCTGCTGCTCAGATAGGAAACTCCTTCAGGAATGAAATCTCCCCTCGCTCTGGACTCATCCGTGTCAGGTGAGGGATCCACCGGGTCTCCTTCTGCTCCGTCCGCCACTTGATATTCCTCGCTGAATTTTTTAAAATGTGGCTTTCTCCCGCAGAGAGTTCACCATGGCGGAGATCGAGCACTTTGTGGACCCCAACGAGAAAGTCCACCCTAAATTTTCCAATGTAGCCGACCTGGACATCATGTTGTACTCCTCCAAAGCCCAGACCAGCGGCCAATCTGCACGGATGTGGAGGCTGGGCGACGCTGTGGAGCAGGTACAGCTGTTGTTTCCACACACAAAGTGAAAGTGAAAGCCTTACTAGAAACACAGATAAGAAAATGGAGCACAAATAGTAAAACAATACAAGGTCACACTGCATTTTTCAGCCTAAATGTAGGCTTTTAAAAGGAGGCAAAACTGGTGTCATAACGACTAAATGAATGTGAGAGTGATGAGACTTTGGTCACGTGTGGAGGTTACGTGTGACTTAAAAACAGTAATAATAGTCATTCTTGTTTTCTCTCTGCCAGGGTGTGATCAATAACTCCGTCCTGGGATATTTCATCGGGAGGATCTACCTCTACCTCACTAAAGTCGGTGTAGCCAAAGACAAGCTGCGTTTCCGGCAGCACATGGACAACGAGATGGCCCACTACGCCTGCGACTGCTGGGATGCCGAAACCAAAACCTCCTACGTACGTCCTCCTTACGGTGTCACGCCGCTGTAGACTGAGACGCTCTGCTCGGCTGGGAAATCTGCCCACGGTTGCTAAGCGGTGCTTTCTGTCTCCCGCAGGGTTGGATTGAGATCGTGGGCTGCGCCGATCGGTCCTGCTACGATCTGAAGTGCCACGCCCGAGCCACCAAGGTCCCGCTGGTTGCCGAGAAACCTCTTAAAGAACCCATATCCTTTAACAGACTACAGTAAAAGGGGACTCAATAAAAGAATACTGGAACACGCGCACTGTTCCTTAACTCCTTCACACAAAGTCGTGAACATGGTGCAGTTCGAGCCCAACAAGGGAGCCATCGGGAAAGCGTACAAGAAGGACGCCAAGATAGCCATGGAGTACCTGACGGCGTGTGACGAGTGCTTCATCACAGAACAAGAACAGCTGCTCAACGAGTCCGGGTGAGTCGCCGGAAGCGGGTGACGGCACCTCGTCGAAGCTTTTGGTTTTTTTAACACTCCTCGTTCCTATTGTGACGCCGCAGAGAGTTCACCATCGAGACGGAAGGAAAGTCGTTCAAACTCACGAAGGACATGGTGAGCGTGAAGCGGTTCCAGAAGACGCTGCACGGTGAGACTCGACCCGGCGATCACGCTGCGACGCCGATGCCTCACGTGATTGTGACCTGGTCTTTGTCTGTCGCCCACAGTGGAGGAGGTCACCCCCAGCGTAATCGAACCCTCGTTCGGCATCGGTAGGATCATGTACACCATCTTTGAACACACATTCCATGTCCGAGAAGGTGACGAACAAAGAACTGTAAGTAGGATTCATCAGGGATTTTAAGCGAGAGTAAGTGAAAGTCCGTCTGATGTTTCTTTTTCTTCCTTCAGTTCTTCAGCTTCCCCGCCACTGTAGCTCCATACAAATGTTCCGTCCTGCCTCTGAGTCAGAACCAGGAATTCGTGCCCTTCGTGAGGGAACTATGTGAGTGTCCACATAATGAGCATGTGCCATTTTTAACCCCAAGAGGAGAGAGAGAGGCTCCGCTGTAGCTCAAACGCTCGCTCAATCTCTGTTGTTTTTGCCCTCAAACAGCCGAGGCGATGACCAAAAACGGTGTGTCGCACAAGGTGGACGACTCATCAGGGTCCATCGGAAGGCGCTACGCCAGGACGGATGAGATCGGAGTGGCGTTCGGCATCACCATCGACTTCGACACGGTTAACAAAACGCCCCACACGGCTACGCTCAGAGACCGCGACTGCATGAGGCAGATCAGGGCCGAGGTAACCCCCCCCCCTCCTCTCTATTTAAATAAAGGTTTAACACAGATCTGTAACTCACACGCTGCCTCTCCGTCCACAGGTCAGCGAGTTGCCCGGGATCGTTAGGGACTTGGCGAACGGCACGTTGACCTGGGCCGAGGTGGAGAGCAAGTACCCCGTCTTTGAAGGACAGGAGACCAGCAAGAAGGACACGGCGGAGGAGTGAAGTGCGCTCACCCGCCGGCCGCCCCAACAAAACCCCACGGACTTCTTGCGTCTCGCATCACCAGGAAGAATATCGCAACCATATTGCGATAAGCTCAAGTGGTGCGCTGAGTCCCCACCGGCCCCCCCTTGTGTTCTAGACCACTGCAATCACTAAAATGTCATGTATTCATCATATCTAACAGTTGAAGAAAGCTTGCACAGGACTCTTCTTTGATGGAAAAAAAAATAACAAAAACATTGAATTCATGTTGTTATGATCATGTCCACGAGTTTTAAAGGGAGAAACTGCAATCAGGTTGTTTGGGTCTTCGGTGACGGGAGGCTTCCACCATTCTGCTTTTCAGGCCGATTGGATTCAGATATTTAGCAATTTCAATAAAAACAGCCAGCACTTACTGGACACGGGAATTCAACTGGAGTGTTTTCTGTTACAACCACAAATGTTGCACCTGTAATGACATCATGTTAAAAACGAAGCTTCTTGTGAGGTTTTATGGAATATGAATGTTTTTTTTCCCGAGAGTAGAGGAAATTTGAAAAACGGTTCGGTGTTGAATTTGGACTCAATCTATGTAGCATCTCTATACAGCAGCAGTTTTGTGAATGTCCACCTTTTAAACTGGCCACTAAATGGTACCGCATTTAAAACACCAAGGGGAGACCAGTGCTGCACAAACACTATTTTCATAACGGTATTTGAAGTTTGAGAATGAATAAACTTGATTGCTGGAGCAAACTTCCTCATTGGCAAAGAGTATTATTTTATACACAGACTTTTTGCCTTTTGTTTGCTTTTCGCAGTGATACTATTTCAAGCATGCCAGGAACAAAACATAGGTTTGAAATAAATTTGTAGAAATTAATGTCATGATTTTATTAAATGTTTCTTATCAGCCACATTCAGTATGCATGTCACTTTTTTTTATGACTTATCCCGACTATGTTTGCTTTGAAATGTAAAAATGACTTTCCTGGTGAAGGTGGATGCTGGGGCCCCAACAGTGAAGCAGCCCAGGGGCCGCTCGGCTGCTGCGTGCGCCCGTGTCCCATCCATCACAACCGGCCACAACTCCTTCCTCCTTGAGGCTGACAGAAGTCGTGGCTGATGCAACAAGGAGCTCTGCTTTCAACCCTCATCGCAAACAGGCGCCTCCCATTCAAAAGCTTAAAAAGCCTCTTTGGCGCAGATCGCATCCGCACATGCTGCAGGAGCGCAGAGCGCAGCGGGTTCATTGTTTGACTGCGGAGCGCGTTTTCACTGTTCGGCACCGCGATGGAAGAAGTTCTGGCACCTTTGAGGGAGGCTGTGAGGGAACAGGTGAGCTCTTCTTAGGCAATAACTACCGACCTTAGACATGGAAACACTTCCGCAGTTTGCATCAATTAAATCAACGACCTAATTATTCATTAATGGTTCTCGATGATGTCACCAATTAGGCCAATTAATGAAAAAATGCATCGTCAAACTTTGCTGCTGCAGCAAGATTCACACGCACAAGATTTACAACTTAAGTAAAAGGGGAAGCACTTTGGTGTGAAGTGAAAGCGCAAACTTCCACTACCATGTGTGAAAATCTTTTGCTTTCAATTTTGCCAATTTACAAAAAAAAAGGAAAAAAAAGGGATACTTCATAAAAGTTTATCATGAAGTAGTAAAAAATGTAAAGTGAAAATGTGAGATGTGTTGAGAAGATTGAGCATCATGCCATTTCTACACAGGGCGAGCTGGTGCAGCGGCTGAAGCAGCAGGGCGCCGCCGAGCTGGAGCTGAGCAAAGCCGTGGCGGAGCTGAAGGCCCGCAAGAAAACCCTTGAAGCAAAGGTCCGAGCATCGCAACCCTCTCGTCTCCGATTTATGCTTCTTGTGGACTTTTCTTTTTTAAAAATACATGCATTCTGTGCCGTTTGCAGGAGCTGTCCCTGCAGCCGAAAGAGGACACGGTGGACAGGGTGAAGATGGAGGACACCTTGAAGAGGAGGTTCTTCTACGACCAGGCGTTTGCCATATATGGAGGTGAGAGAATCGCAGACGCCTGCAGATGACTTCCTCAGAAAAAAATGATGTGTGACTTACGGTTTCTGTTTTGCGTGGCAGGTGTGAGCGGCCTGTACGACTTCGGGCCGGTGGGCTGCGCCCTGAAGAACAACATCCTGCAGGTGTGGAGGCAGCACTTCATCCAGGAGGAGCAGATCCTGGAGATCGACTGCACCATGCTGACCCCCGAGCCCGTCCTCAAGTAGCTTCCTGTTCTCTTTTCTCCGGAAAAAAAATAAAAAAATCACTATTTATATTTTTAAAAATCCCTCTTCCTTCAGGACGTCGGGGCACGTGGACAAATTTGCTGACTACATGGTGAAAGACGCCAAGTCGGGGGAATGCTACCGCGCAGACCACCTCCTCAAAGGTGATTCAGTTGCCTTACAAGCGATGTGTCAAATAGTGCGATGACCCTTTGACCTCCACACTAAACAGAGGCCATACTTAGCATGTGAGCGAATGTGGCTCCTACAATTAACCACTATTTCCAATTTTTTTCTGGATGCTTTTGTGCGAAGCTGCATGTGTTAAGTGTGAGTTATGCAAGTGCAGGCTTTTACCTGTTGCACTGAGCCGTGTGCCCCGAGGGAGGGTGGGGGTCTGTAGGGGGCGTGGCTGGAATCCCAGTGTCCAAAAAACCAGTATTTCAGGTTGAAATAGGAGCTTTTTATTCCCCACAAAAAGAACAAAAAACGCTTTAAATTTCTGCAAAGGTGAACATCAACCAACGTTAAATGTCACACTATATCAACACATCAGACAATCTCAATTATTTCTAATCAGAGTTCTTTAATTGCCTTTTGGAGGATCTGTATTCTTAATATTTGGGCTGTTTTTTTTTTTTTTAATCACTGGCTTCTATGAAACTGCTAAATGAGATGTTGCTCTCCTCACAGCCCACTTGAAAAAACTCATGTCTGATGAGAAATGTTCACCCGAGGAGGCGACCCAGATGGAGGATGTCATCACTCAGGTGTGTCTGCCCACAAAAATGAAAACACTGACACCTGCTGGACAATAGAGAGGGGGGGAAATAAACTTACCACCACTTATCGTGTCTTTAGATGGACAACTACACGCAGGAGGAGCTGGCTGGTCTGTTCGTCAAATACAACGTCAAGTCTCCGTCCACTGGAAACGACCTGACGCCGCCCATCTCCTTCAACCTGATGTTTCAGACATCCATCGGTCCGGGGGGCAACACACCTGGGTAACAATACACACACTATTTACACGATTGTTGATTAAAACCAATATCAGACTGTTTTTACTGATGTCACATGGTGCTCCTTTGCAGATACCTGAGGCCTGAAACTGCTCAGGGAATGTTTCTGAACTTTAAGCGTCTGTTGGAGTTTAACCAGGGAAAGCTGCCCTTCGGTGCCGCTCAGATCGGAAACTCCTTCCGGAACGAGATCTCCCCTCGCTCGGGACTCATCCGTGTCAGGTGCGGTGAGCCTCCTTTTATTGATCCGTCTTTTTGATCGCAATCAACGCACGCCGAGTAAGAAACGTCCCCCGCTTGCAGAGAGTTCACCATGGCGGAGATCGAGCACTTTGTGGATCCAGATGAGAAGATCCACCCAAAGTTCCACCACGTGGCCGACCTGGAGCTCACCTTGTTCTCCTCCAAGGCTCAGACCAGTGGGCAGCCAGCGCAGATCATGAGGCTGGGGGATGCTGTGGAGCAGGTGGAGACAATTCACTCATTGATTAAAACACATTTCCTTGAAAAGTGATTCAACTAAGACACTACAATGATGTTGCCTTTCAAACCATGCATGGTCTCACATCATCCACGCATCCTCCGTGCTGCAGGGAGTCATCAACAACTCCGTACTGGGATATTTCATTGGAAGAATATACCTGTACCTCATCAAAGTTGGGCTCTCCAAAGACAAAGTGCGTTTCCGGCAGCACATGGAGAACGAGATGGCTCACTACGCCTGTGACTGCTGGGATGCCGAGTCCAAAACCTCCTATGTAAGCCCTTTTTCTGCTCTACTTACACTTACAAGGGTTTGGAAATGCTGTTTTTTCACTTTCTAAACGCTTATAATGGTGGGAAATGTTTTTTATGCATAGATCTGATGATGTTTATCGATTTTTTTACAAAGAGCCCATAGTTGCTACTGTAATTGGCGGGATGACAAAAGCGGAACTGTTGAACTGTAACACCGGAAGCGCATCGGACTGTTGATTGGAACGGACGTAGCATTGGCAGCTTCGTGTTAAACAGCTAAATGCGAACTACGAGCATCTTTTACTGGAACAATGGCGTTTTTTATAAATATTTTGAACTTCACGGAGTTTTTTCGACTTTTCCACCCGTGTGGAGAAGAAAAAGAGCCGCTTGTTTGTAGCTCCTGCGAAGTGTAGCGCGAACAATCGCTCTCCCCGAGTGACTGAGTTTGACGGGAATTGTAGTTTTAGTCGCTGGCCACGCCCCCTCTGCTCACTCAGCCCACAGAGCAAACCTGCAATCACACTACTTCCTTTTTCTATTTGAATAAATGAAAATTGGCCTTTGACCTTTTCTTTTATGTGTGCGTGTGGCTTTAAAAAGAAGGAAACGCGTAGAATTGTAGCCCGGCCTTCTCATTTGGATAGAAATCACCCTTAAAAGCCTCTTTCACTTGCCTCATTTGTTTGCCTCCTCCAGGGATGGATCGAGATCGTCGGCTGTGCTGATCGCGCCTGCTATGACCTCTCCTGTCACACGAGAGCCACCAAGGTCCCTCTGGTGGCAGAGAAGCCCCTCAAAGAGCCCATATCCTTCTGACATTACAAACAGATCTAAGGCGTTTTAGGACCGACTGTTGATGATTTATTGTGTGGATACTGGCTCCCTCTGCTGTCCTCCTTAACCTCCGCGCACAAAGTGGTGAATGTTGTCAAGTTTGAGCCTAACAAAGGAGCCATAGGCAAGATGTACAAGAGCGATGCCAAACTGGTTTTGGAATACCTGGATGTTTGTGACGAATGCTACATCGGTGATCAGGAGAAGCTCCTTAATGAAACTGGGTAAATACCGATGGCTCTTTTTTCATATTTAAACATATTTTCTGGGCCATTTTATGCACCATTTATTGTTGTGTGTATACATGCAGTGAATTCAGCATCGAGACCGAAGGTAAACGTTTCCAACTGACCAGAGACATGGTCAGTGTGAAGAGGTTCCAGAAAACCATGCACGGTGAGGGCTGACTCTGAATCTGCCTTTGCGAGTCGCACAGTAGAGCAGTGTGCTGTTCTTGTGGGAAATCATCCGTCTCTGTTTTCCCACAGTGGAGGAGATTGTTCCCAATGTAATCGAGCCCTCCTTTGGCATCGGCAGAATCATGTACTCCATCTTTGAGCACTCCTTCCACACCCGGCAGGAGGATGAGCAGAGGACGGTAGGACGGTTTCGGAGGCACAATCTGCTTCATGCATATCTAACACATTTTGATTTACTTAATGTTTCCTGTCCAGTATTTCAGTTTCCCGCCAAGTGTAGCTCCATACAAATGTTCCATCCTTCCTTTGAGCCAGAACCAAGAGTTTATGCCATTTGTTCACCAGCTCTGTGAGTATTACTATTACACTCATCAGCATTAAAAAAAAAAAGGTTCTTTCATTCAGTGG
>CAESWR010000181.1:597966-609512 GCA_903171835.1 Mullus surmuletus | reverse complement strand
AGATCGGGTGTCAGTATTAATACCACAGGAGAGGAAAAATAGGCCCTGTGTCGGCCCGGCGCTTATTGTGAGTCGCCAAAGCTTTCACATTTCATCTCAAGGACAAAGAAAAAGTAAAATAGGAAATACCAAGTAGGGCTGTCAGATTTTCAAAAAATGGAAAAAAATGTCACCAAGACGATATCACAATATCAACAAAAATTTAAACAATAATGGCACAATCAGTGAAATTGATCTTTAACTTTATTTATGATGTTTTTCTTTTTTGGCAGATTAATTACATTCAAAATATCTGTCTAAGGTGGTAGAAAGACGATATAAAAACCGTAACTGTACAACTGCATACAAAAATTAGGCTGTTTACAAGTGGCACTGGGTCATTTACACATTATTCCATGCACATTTTGAACACGATATTGAAATTTCATCTTTTAATACCACGATTATCGTCAATACCGGTATATCGTAGAGATCCGCCTCATCACTATTCTCCTTTTCCAGCAAACGCTAACAGAAAGACGCTCAAAAGCAGCGTGAAGCCGGGATGGTACTACTTCGGGAGGAAAATGGTGAGAAAGCGTTCTTGAAGAGACACTTTGCGTGAAATGTACCTATGTCTTCTGTCTGATTTTTGGCATTTTTTTTCTCCTTAGGACACGGGCGACGTCGAGTGGATGATGTGGTTCTCGACGTACAAAGCTCACATCGTGTTCGCCCTCTCCGGACACGTGCTGTTCGCCAAGATCTGCTCCATGCTGGCTCCACAGGTTCGAGCTTAACCATCTTAGCAGGCTCTGGTGTTTAGCAAATATTAATAAATAAAAAAATCAACATTTGCGTGACCCCCTGCCCCCGTCTCCAACAGCACAGGTCCTTGGTGTACATGGTGTACGGGCTGCTGGCCGTGTGGACCAGCATGGGTTGGACCTACGTCACCCTCATCCTGTCGCACTGCATACTCCTCTACAGCATCTCCCTGGTGAAAATCCGCTGGCTCTGCTTGGTCACCGGCCTCTGCACGCTCGCCACCTTCAAGTGCGAGCCCTTCGTGTCCTGGCAGGCCGGTTTCGTGGAGGGAGACTTTGAGCTGCGCCACGTGCTCTTCTACGGGGGCTGCGGCTTCACCATCATGCGCTGTATGAGCTTTGCGCTGGAGAACTGCGAGAGGAAAGATGGAAACTACAACATCCTGGAGCTGCTCAAGTATAACTTCTACCTCCCGTTCTTCTATTTTGGGCCCATCATGACCTTTGACAAATTCTACGTTCAAGTAAGTCTGAGTCATTTACGGCAGGTTTTTGTGAAATTAACGACTCCCGGATTGTCTGATTCGTCACTGCTTAAAATAAAACATCTATTTATGACCCAGTGTCACCAGCTGCATATAAATATGGGATATGACACACCAACCAGTCATATTTCCATGTACAAAAGACATGGAATGATGTCAAAAGACAATCTAAAACATTAAATGTCTAATTCTGGTAGGTGGAGCTACAAATATAGGATGAAACTATCAAAAAGCTCATGAAGTAATTGAAATTTAGCTCAATTCTAGACATTTTTGGACATGTAATACAAGAAAAACATGAGTGCAGCAGCAATATCCATCCAAAAACATTGTATATAAGAAAAATACTCACAAAGAACCTTTTTTTCCAGTTCTTTCTACCTACTTTAATGAGTTTCTACTGTCGCTCCTGTTCTGAAAAGGTCAAAAGCGCGTGTCTGCTGCCCCCTACAGGCCAACAAGTCCGACCTGAGCAGGAAGGAGCGGGAGATGTGGAACATCAACCTGCAGGGCCTCATCTACCTGTCCGTCATCCTCTTCGTGGACGCCCTCTTCCACTTCATGTACATCCTCAGCATCCCCACCGACATGAAGCTGCTCAAGCACCTCTCCGACTGGGCTCTAGGTCTGCGCCGACAGAACAATACGAACAGAAAAGGCCTCATTATTTCCCCAGCGTTTGATGCCTTTCATGGAGTTAAACATCAATAGATTTCTAATTAATTCTGAACAGGCTTTAGCCCATTATTGATATTTTTTTGTATTCCTTGTTAGAATTTTCAGACAATATTTCAGCTTGTACTCATCATATGAAATAATTAAAAAAACTCACAAAGAAGATTTAATTGCTTTAAAATGTTTTGGCAGGAGATTAGACAATGTGGATGCCGGGATGGAAAATGTCCCCTGGTGAACTAATCTCCTGCTGTTGTTTTCCAGTGGGTCTGGCCTACATCAACCTGGTGTACGACTGGGTCAAGGCGGCCGTCATGTTCGGGGTCATCAACACGGTGTCCAGACTGGACCACCTGGACCCGCCCAAGCCGCCCAAATGCATCACGATGCTCTACGTGTTCTCGGAGACGTGAGTGAAACGAGCCGAACTTCCCAGATGGTTCAATACCGCGACGCTAATCCCCTTTCTCCTCCCACTCCGACAGCCACTTTGACCGAGGAATCAATGACTGGCTGTGCAAGTGAGTGTCTCAAGGCGGGTGTTGGGGTGGTCATGTTACACTCGGAGGGAAAAAAGACAAAGATCTGACTCGATTTGTCCGCAGGTATGTGTACGATCGCCTGGGCGGGAAGCATGACGGCGTGCTGACGGAGATGCTGGCGACGCTCTGCACCTTCGGCGTCACCATCGTCTGGCTGGGGCCGTGCGAGGTGGTGCTCATCTGGGCCTTCTTCAACTGCTTCGGCCTCAACTTCGAGCTGTGGACCGCCAAGTTCTTCGCCATGGAGCCGTTCGCCACCTTCGAGGTTCGTCGGACATTTCCCCCGAACGCTCCATTTTCACCCAAAGCGGCCCTTTCACGATTACATTTGTGGATGCATGTACGCAGGCGGCGATGTCTGAGGCGATGTCCCGCCGCATCAGAGCCATCTTCAACACTTTCAACTTCTGGACCATCGTGCTGTACAACATCCTGGCCTTGAACAGTCTGGACTTCGCCAAGATGGTTGCCAAGCGGCTGCTTCTTAAAGGTGATTTCTCTCCAACTGTAAAAGAAATTGGATCTTTTTATTTTTTATTTTTTAAACTGGCTCCATTAATGGTGTCTTTACCTGAGATGGGGACTTGAGTGATTGTGACTCGGACTTGAGTCGACTCAAGTTGCTGTTTTGATGATTTGTGACTCGACTTGGACTTTGAAGTTATAGACTCGGGACTTGACTTATATAAAATTAATACCAATATTACCCAGTATGAGTGCAGCCTGAGAATGTCCTTGTCATTATTGGGTCAATACCCTGTCAATCAGTCATGCCCTCTCTGCCTACCTTACGTGTTAATTGGAGAAACACACCCTATATTTTGAAATTTGCCAATGACGTTGAGTGACAGTTACTAATATCTTGTCTTTTCACTTTGTTAAGATCAAATAAGGTGACTTGACTTGGACTTGACTAGACCTATTACAGAACTTGACTTGAGACTAGCACATGTGTGACTTGGTCCCATATTCTGCTCTTTACCCCTGCAGGCTTCCCCATTACCACCATCCTCACTATGTTTGTGACCTACTGCCTGATTCAAGTCATCAAGGAGAGGGAGAGGAGGCAGGCCCTCATCGACGACCCCGATCCTCTTCCTCCTCCTCCGCCTCCCACCGCCACCACCATCACCGCCTCCACCACCACCACCACCAGCACGCAGCCCGCCCCCACCGCTCCGCCCGCTGCTGCTCAGCCGGTCGCAGACCCCAGCAAGGAGAAAGCCGAGTAGATGTTACACAATGCGAAGAGTGAAGCTTTGAATGGATGCGGTTTTCCTTTTAAGTGTAAATAAACGTCGACTGCCATTTAAACAGACCACAGCGGGAGAAATCTACTCATAATCAAAAGTTTTCTGAGACATCTGTCACCGACGCAAAGAAATAAAGTGCAAAGATTTGTTGAAGGCGTCATGATTTGTGTCTTCGAGGAGCGTTTGAGACATCACGGATGGACGCGTTCTATTATGGATGAGAGCGGCGCCCGCTGGCCTGCGAGTTCGTCACGTTGTGAGAGCCGCGAGGTATTTCTGTGAAGTTGCATCAGCTGTTAGCGGCTTAATTTCCATTTGATGTCTCCAGACTGGAATCCTTTAAACGCTGCAGGGGAAGAACCCGGAGCACACCTGTGCGGAATCACTGATAAACGGTGATGTTAGGGAAGAATCGTGTGCTACTCACTGACCCCCGTTCTTCAGCCTCTGGACGCCTGGAACCATCTCACACACACACACGGGGACACACACACACACATCAGCAGCATTTAGTGTTTTTTGTTGTTGTTCGTTTGAAAGGTCATTAACACATAGCATTTATGTCTACTAATAAAACTACCATCTATCAAATAAGCATTTTCCAAATTAGTCGGTGTAAACCAGTAGTTCATTATCCATTTCAATGGTGAAAACGATGATAAACAGTTTTAGGTAGATCATTCATTTATTTGTGAATCATTTGAATTGGAAAAACTGTATTCCAGTGTTGGGATTGCACAGTTATTGAGATACATTTTGTAAAGTAGGATACATCATTTTTTGCATTTTAACCAATAACAAAGGGTCAGACAGTTCCTGAGGATGATGCAAGTGTTCAGAAACTGCATTAGAGAAGTATATCACAAAAATATCATTCATTTTAACAACATTTGCGCTTTTTTATTAAAATAATGTTGACTTGAATATCATGGAACTAAAGTAATATGGCCGACTTACTCCGTGATCGGTTGTACAGTGACTCAGAGGGGACAGTGTCCTACCCGGTGTGCTGCAATGACTCAGGAGGGGCTTATTTCCCATGAGGCAATGTGTCAGCTATCTGAGTGGGTGGGTGGACGTAGCTGGGGAGCGGGGGCCGGGGCGTGTAGGGGTGGGACCGGAGGTGGGGCAGTGTGGATATTGCGTTTCATGTTCTAGAATGAAGCCCATAGCTCCCCGGTGGGCACTGGGACTATAAATAACCCACCAGTTGGAGCTCAGCTGAAGGGTCAGGACAGCTGAGGAAGCGGGTCGTCCCAGGGTTCAGCTGGTGCGCGCTCGGAGCAGGCTGCCTTCTCCCAGCTACAAAAGACACACACACAGAACTACTTTGTGTTTGAACCAGCAGCGCCACCAAGGACCTTCTCGCGCCGCCTTAGCCAGGAACGATGGCTCTACCGATAAACCCCATGGACGAACCGCGGATGTACCAGCAGACTCTGCTCCAGGACGGCCTGTACGACCTGCTGGAGAACGAGAAACTGGTGGACTGCGTGCTGAAGATCAAAGACAAGGAGTTCCCGTGCCACCGGCTGGTCCTGTGCGCCTGCAGCTCCTACTTCCGCTCCATCTTCCTCTCAGACCTGGACGAGAGCAAAAAGAAGGAGATCGTGTTAGAGGACGTGGAGCCCGGCGTGATGGGGCTCATCCTCAAGTATCTGTACACCTCCAAGATCA
This sequence comes from Mullus surmuletus, assembly GCA_903171835.1. Classification (NCBI taxonomy): domain Eukaryota; kingdom Metazoa; phylum Chordata; class Actinopteri; order Syngnathiformes; family Mullidae; genus Mullus; species Mullus surmuletus. The sequence goes on along the minus strand of CAESWR010000181.1, from coordinate 604,074 downwards.
ACGTGACGGAGCAGAACGTCCAGGACATCTTCGCTGTGGCCAACGTGTACCAGATCCCGTCCATCTTCACCGTGTGCGTGTCTTTCCTGCAGAAGCGTCTGAGTCTCAGCAACTGTCTGGCCGTCTTCAGGCTCGGGCTGATGCTGGACTGCCCCAGGTTGGCCGTCTCCGCCCGGAACTACGCCTGCGAGCGCTTCCAGCTCATCTCCAGGGACGAGGACTTCCTCCAGCTGCTGCCGAGCGAGCTGGCCGCCATTTTAACCAACGACAATCTCAACGTGGACTCGGAGGAGGCGGTGTTCGAGGCCCTGATGGGCTGGGTGTCGCGGGATCCGGAGAGCCGCGAGAAAGACCTGCCGGGTCTGCTGGATTGCGTGCGGCTGCGTCTGCTCACTGAGGACTACCTGAGCGAGAAGGTGGAGAAGCACAAACTCATCTCGTCCAATCGCGAGCTGCAGCCGAAACTCCAGCTGGTCCGGGACGCTCGTGCCGGGAAGATGCCCGAGGTCAAAAAAGGCAAGAAGGAGGAGGGCGATGGAGCAAAGGAAGGCGGCGAGGGCGAGGACAAAGACGAAGAGGAGGGTCTTCTCCCGGGCATCCTGAACGATAACCTGCGATTCGGCATGTTCGTCAGGAGCCTGATCCTGATGGTGAACGAGGTGGGCGCCGTGGCCTACGACCCCAGGGGGAACGACTGCTTCATGGCGTCGCTCTCCACGCAAGTCCCCAAGAACCACATCAGCCTGGTCACCAAGGAGAACCAGATCTTCGTGGCCGGGGGGCTCTTCTTCGACGAGCAGAACAAAGAGGACCCGCTGTGCTCTTACTTCCTACAGGTGGGATTTGTCCAATGAATTATTGGGGATAAACGATACCATTATCAACATTATTTTGAGATCATATTTCATAACTATTGTAATGATAATATGCAATAATAATGCACGTTCACCCTTTAGAAATCAGTGTATCTAACATTGTAATTGGAATGTCAAGAACTTTGCACAAGGCTCACTGTGTGTGTATGCTAGCCGCGCCGCTTCTCCTCAATGACACAAAGAGTCTGCATGACTGACAGGAGGGCTCACTCCATTCATTTGCTATGGAACCAACGCGCCCAGGTGCTGAGACCGATGCGCAGAGTGAACCCTCTTGACAGCCAGCCTAACACGCATGCACACGGCGATATATTGAGGCCGGCAAAATTATCATGTTCCTTGTCATTTATCGTGCGATTAATTGATTTATTGATTATTGGTGGAGCAAATTTGATTAAATGTAATTTCTCCTGGACCGCCGCGTGTTTTTCCCAAGTGAGTGTTTGTGTGACACGTTTTGACCTGCTGTCTCCTCAGTACGACCCGCTGAGCGCCGACTGGCTGGGAATGCCGCCGCTCCCGTCTCCCCGCTTCCTGTTCGGGCTGGGCGAGGCCGAGAACTCCATCTTTGTGCTGGGAGGGAGGGAGCTGAAGGAGCAGGAGCAGCACACGCTGGACTCGGTTTTGGTCTACGACAGACAGTGAGCTCCGGTTTCATCGGCAGTGCGATCACGTGGGGAAACAAAGAAACTCAACTGCTCTGCTTTCTCACCCTTAGATCTTTCAAATGGGGCGAATCGGAGCCGCTGCCTTACCCGGTGTACGGACATGCGACCGTCTCCCACAACGACGTCGTGTATGTGATTGGAGGAAAAGGAGAGAACAAGTGAGAACAAAACCTGAACACACTGCACATTATTTCAGTTCTTACCCAGATAAAAACAACAAGTGTACAATTTTACACTATAATCTCAAATTAAGTACAACCTCATCTTTTCAAGGTCACAGGGTCAAATCTCAGATGCACCTACATGTCTTAAATTTTAAGTAATCTCATTTTAAAACCAGCTTTTCTACCAATTTTAAGCCTTCTAAACACATCTTATTTCTAGATAGTGAGAACAATCTCACTTAAAGAAATCTTATCAAGTGAAATTATCTTGCTGCATGGATAAATAATTTGTTTTGAGCACCTTTTTCCTCAGACTTAGTGCATCTTGTGTTAAGACACCCCCCTTTTTTGCAGTAGCATCTCTTCCTATCTTCTTCCTTCACGTTTGTTTTCTGTCTTTGGTGCCAACAGGACCTGTCTGAGGACCATGTGTGCGTACAACGCCAGGAAATTCGAATGGAAGGAGCTCGCCCCGATGAAGACCGCGCGTTCGTTATTTGGAGCGACTATTCACGATGATAAAATATACGTGGCGACGGGAGTCACGGATACGGGCCTGACGGACACTATTGAGGTGTACGACATCGCAACCAACAAGTGAGACGTGATGCAAAAAATCCCAACCCATGATGAGACGTGGATGTATTTCTTTCGCTGTGAATTAAACAGTCGGGCAATTCTCACCAATAGCACATTCAAAGTCACCTTGCTCAGAAATATATACGTGTGTGTGTGTGTGTGTTTACACTCTCCAGGTGGTCAGACTTTGGAGTGTTTCCCCAGGAGCGAAGTTCTCTGAACCTCGTCTCTCTGGCTGGCTTGCTTTACGCTGTGGGAGGTTTTGCCATGATGCCTTTGGAGGACAGTGAGGAAATCATTCCTAAAGAGATGAACGACATCTGGAGGTGAGTCAGAGACACACACATACACACACACACCACAGCTCTTTCATTAGGGAGCTTTTATTGCTCGCCTATAGTGCTCCAGGTGCTTTATTTTACCGCTGTAATAGACTTTGGGCAGTATGGAAATATGCTGATAAAATCACCTGCTAAATGGTGTTTGTAATTTAACAGCGCCTGCTATCAGCAAGTGCTTTAGAGAGATTTGCTCTGTCGTTTAAAAAAGAAGTGCATATTGTTATTGATGTAAAAAGAAAAAGCCTTAGTGCATGTTCAATCGATGAGCAGCGAAGCAGCCAATGTCCCAGTTTTACCTTCAGTGACACGAGTCTGCTGACCTCATCAGGTATAATGAGACGGAGAAGAGGTGGGACGGGATCCTCAGACAGATCCAGTACGCCTCAGGAGCCACTATTCTGGGGGTGCGACTCAACACCCTGCGACTCACCAAGATGTAAAAACGCCCTCGGCCTCCGTCGCTGGAAATCTGCGGCTGATAACCACTCCGAGTGGCTCGGGAGCTCAAGGACGGGCGGCGGGTCACAGAGGCAGTTAGCGCCAGCACAGCCATCGATCCGTTTGGGGCTCAGTTTGTTTTCCGTTAATAATGACACAGCAGCTCCACTTACGTAGCTGATTATGATTTTTGCCTTAATATCTTTTTTATCCTGTGTGTTTCAGTTACTCTAATGATCCCTTTTTTTTGCACTGTTTGAAATAAAATAACTCTAAATGATCATTATAGTAAAGTTCTAACATAATTGTGTTGACCTTGACTGGAGCGGAATACATTTGGCGTGTACAAAAACACATCACACATACGTTTGCAATAATATATCTATACTGTTTAATATTGAAATGATTTCATTATGCTCTGCTGTGTTACAGACAGTAAACACTAGTCAATAATACAATAAAAGACAGAAAATACAGTCTAACGTTATTAGCACCTCTAGACACTATTGTCTTTGTACTGTTTTAGTATTTCGTAATATAGCTGAACTTGACAACTACTGCCTACACATGGTCTTTGTACACCAGAGTTAACTAAGACATAGTGCTTACATTATAAAGTAGAGAATCGGCAAGTAACAGTACACATTATGATCTCTTAAACACAGCTGCAATATGAGTAATCATGGGAAATGTCGAGGGTATGTGAATAATACATCTCTGAACTGACTATGGCATCGGCGCCTGTGGTTGTCATCACGTTTCTTTGCCCAAAACAGAAGGAAAAAAAAAGTCACCATTCGATATTCGTTAGCCGAACTTTCACATGCAAAATAACCAACAACACTTTTCCGATTACTTACTCTATTTCGCACCCCAAAAAACAAAATGAGGGCAGATACAAAGAAAAAAAATCACACAATTGCTCCTCCACTCTTTAGTAAATCTCTCTCACGTCTCCTTAATTGCTACTAAAAAAAAACATCCCAACTTTTTTGTTTATTTGTTTGTTTGTTGTCAGGCTGAGGCTCCCACAATCCTTTTGGGGGGTGCGGAACATCAGCATGAGCATCTTGTAACCCCCCCCCCAGAACAAGTCCCATTCGAGACCCAACCTAGAAACACTAAAATGGAACTGATTTCCATTCTTCATTATCTGACAAACATTTGCCGTGGGTGCAACGCCGAGAACACAATCACAGCGCCGGCTCGGCACCCACTTAATCACTGACAGACCCTCATATAAGGACAAGGGCGGGCCCACCTTCTGCCTCATCTAATGCAGGCCTTTGGCTGCTAGCCTCAGTGACGGAGAATTTGGCTAATTAACAGACACGCCTGCCGAGAATATAAGACTCATAAATGCTGTGCAAATTGTCCCTTCTCTGATACTAATATCTCAGCTTTACTGCCATTAAACCTTATTACATTACATTTAAAAAATAATACACAAAAAAAATGTCAGTTTGAGTGCTGCCAAGTTCCAACAACCCGATTGTGGCATCTTTTCATCATAAATTCAGGAAGACTTCACTAAATAGTTCCACACAGATTAACAATCTATACTGGCACTCACTCTTTCCCTCCTTTAAATGCAGTGCCATGCCCTATATATATATATATTTATGTACTTTACTGTACAAATTCATTTCATATTTCGCTTTACATTACATTGTACATTTATTAACCAAATACCAGTTTCTCAGATTCATTTTTGGTAAATGGTTGGTTCATAGAGCGGTTAAATGATCTTTTATAAACATCTAATATTTAGTCATTTCTGTTGTTATAATGCAGGTCCGTCGTATAACATAGTAATACTAAATAGCAGGTACGTACAGTGGGAATTATTTTTGCAGGTCTGTCACCCTTTGTGGACACATCTCAGGCCCAAACTGCATTTTTCACAATTTCCTAAAATCTTCTGCCATAGAAATGTAACAATAAAAGCATTTCTGCCATCAGCAGCTTCCATTTACTGGAACTTCACTGGTGTAGACATAAAAACACGCATCGCTGAAATGGACTATAAAGTGCTCGCAATGATTAATATGTTTAATTAATCAATCAATTTGGCCACTGACACTTTCCTCTATAACAGTCACATATTAGGCCCCACACGGTGCAATGTGGAAAGACCTAAAAACCAATTCTTCTTAATTAATATTGTGATTGGAATGCAAACCAATCATGCAGCCAAAGCTGTGCGCACCCTCGGGCGGGAGTCATAAATACTTGTTAACGAGCGGCACAGTGAGAAACGGGCAGAATGAAAACAGAAACACCACAGCTGCAATAATTCCTCAATGTGCGGGGCTAATCCGTAAAGTTACCACTTCAACTCTGCCACCGACCGACCAACCGACTACAACCTTGATCAACTCAAATGCAAACGTTTAAATGTAAAATGTAATTTCGGAAAACACGTCTGTGGCCCGAACGTGGCATTCAAATCCAAAGTGCATAAATCAGTAGCATGAACTACTATTCCTCCTCCTTTACCATCATCTACTATCAATTATCCATTGGAAAACATTCAAATCCCTCCAAACATAAGGCAAGTACAATTAAACATCACAAACTATGACCACAGTATATCAGTATCGTCTCCTTGGTGCTTTTGCAATAACTAAAGTGGGAAAACAGAGTCAAATTTAAGTCTCAAGATGCCACAGCACTCTATGATAACCAGAGACACACTGTGATTTCATTACACCTGTATATCAGATGAAGGCTTTTCTCTCCTTTTAGTGCAGGACTGAGTGCAGTTTACAGAGTTGCCACAAGAGAGCAACAGTCCTTTGTGACATTGACAGGTTATCTCTCTTTTGGTGTCAACAACTACCCACCCCCCCCCACCCCGCCCCCCCCAATCCCCAACTTCCACATTCAACCTGATGGGTATAAAACATTGGCAGTTAACTGCTCTGAATTCTCCGATTGGTTGAAGTTTGTAGCTCAGTTCTCGCCGACCAACTGTCCAGTAAGGCTACATTGGATTTACCACAGCAACCTTTTTAATTTTTTTCTTCTTTTTTTTTTTTTT
>CAESWR010000181.1:557913-573237 GCA_903171835.1 Mullus surmuletus | reverse complement strand
TCGTCTTTCCTCGTCTCTTCCGCAGTGAAGTTCCCAGCTCCGGGAAGTGGGATTTCAGTCATTTATTAATCGCATTCCTCCAATTAAACGACATCTAATCAAAAAGATCCATTGACTTTGACCCCTGTGACCTCTGTGTTGTTTGTGTGCTGTTGCAAACCTGTTCTTTCATCAAGCTCATACCTGCAAGGATTAAGATGTGACCTGACAAAACAATGGGATTAAGCCTTCAGAGTTCCTTAAAAAAACGTTCTCAATCGTCCCTCAGGACAAAAGCGGCTCCTCCCTAAGAGGTGCTGTAAAAATAGCACATATTAACATTTTTTCCATTTTAGAGTCTTTTTAATAAACTTGAGCCTGAAATGTATGAAATATGAATTATTTGGGGGGAGTTTAATCCTCTAAATGCCAGTTTGTTTACGTAACTCCACAGTATTTTAATTGAAGAAAAATTACAAAAACCTAAAATAATTTCCATAAAATGCCATTGAAGGATTTAATGATTATTATTTAGATGAGTCAATGATTATCACCAACATTGGATTTTATTTTTTCTGCAGTTAAAATGGCTTAAAAACAAAAAGTGGTCTGGACAAAAAACGTCCCCAGGAACTCTTGAGGGTTCAAGCAGTTCTGCTCTGGAAGGCAGATGGCGGCATTTAGGTGTTTTTGCAATCTTTCGTATGAGGAAAACACCAAAACAAAAGAGTATTCAAGACACGGTGGAATTTATTAAGTGTAAACATTCATATGTGTTTGAATAAATTCTGAATCAGACACACTTTACTCGGAGCACGGTTGTAACAATCTTACAGTAACAAAGGAAGTCGTTTGAAGCAGCTGCAGAAAGCAATAAAGCTTTTTTTTTTTTCTCGCTCAGTGAGGACTTTTTTCATATCTAATAACAAACTGAATTTAAGGCAAAACCTAATCCGACACACGAGAGCTGCGGGAAGTTAGACAAGTTAATTCAGCTGTTTCAGTTAATAAAAAACAAGTAAAAAAACCCCTCACAAATATACAAAATTTACAACTTATTTTTCCACTCTTTGTGAGAAGATTGGTGTAGAAAAATCATCCTCAGCCGGCGCGGTCTCTTAAAGCAGAGATCGGCCTTCGTGTGAGCTTATGTTCTTTTCTATTTACATTCGAAACGTATAACATTCATTTCGTAGGATGAAGGAAGGAAATACAGTACATTATTAAAACGGTATATAAGATGGAATATAACTTCTCCCCTCTCCGGAGCTTCAGTTGCTGATGTATGATAAAAAAATAAAAAAAAGTAATTTGCGATTGTGTGCACAGTGTCCAGACTTTGTGGTTGCGTCCCTTCTCTGCAGATACGAACCCGGCGACCTGCTCAGCTGTAGCGGCTGCTGCGGCTGTGACTCCTGCCCCGGGAGGAGCTGCGGCTGGAGGAGCGGTACGACCTGGAGGGGATGCGGATCACGATTTAAAAGTCTGAGATTACCGCAGTGATGCAGACGGGGAAACATGCATTTCAGTAATCGTACATCTGCAGAAATCCAATTACAACTTATGGAGGCAGCCGATGTCGCCCCTTCATTTGATTGTTTTTTTTGCATAAACACACGGCTGAGTGATGCCTCCCTCCGAGCGCAAAAACCTCATTTGAGATGAGACCTGCCATATTGCGCCGCCTGCGGGGGTCCGCCGGGGAGCCGCGCGTCTTACCGGGATCTGCGGTCTGAGCTCCTGTAGCTGTCACTCCGCCCGCGCCCTCGCCGCCTGCTCGCGCTCCGACTCCGGCTGGAGTAGCTGTCGGAGGAGTCGGACCTGCAATGAAATGCACCTGCGTGAGCCGTCAGGTTGGTGCTTTGATGGCTTGCTCAGGAGAGGCGTGAGGAACCATCTCTTCTTAGGATTTCAGACTCTTCTGCAGTAATTATTCTACCAGTATTGTAGAAAAATTGATTGATTGCATTTTTTCTTTCAGGACTTAAAGGGATAGTTGAGATTTTTTGACATGAAGTTGTATGAGATCTATTTGCTGGGGTCAGGAAGGAGGCGGAAGGAGACTAATGCGATGCGAGAAAGGACGCATCGCAGAGGTCTTTTTCTAAGCATGTAAATGCCGTGAAACAGATAATGATGGTGCGCGCAGTGATACGAAGGGAGGGAAAATAGTGCCGGGTGATTGCAAGGGCAGCCTTTTCAAAGCCAAGAATTTGTGATGCGAATGGATTACTCTTTTGAACGCATGTTGGTTTTTGGAGCAAAACGCTTTATCCGTGTGACCCCAACTAGACGGAACTACTTTCTGCAACATTGAAAGCGGGCCAGAACTCTGCTCACGGGACGCAGTGGAGCAAAAGTCACTGCTGATGAACCACACTGATGGTGAGGATCTCATATAACTTCATGTTAAAAAATCTGAACTATCCCTTTAATGTTGTATAAATTCACTTATGATTCAATTTGTTTTTCTTTCAGAAATGAATACAGACCTGGATCTCCTGTGGCGATCATAGGAGCGACTCCTGGAGTGACTCCTGCTGTACGTTCGACTGATGAGAAGTGAAAATGAAGAGGAGAAGCATGAGACACACTAATGATGATCAATTAAGTGAAGAGCAACAGCCTGTTATGTTAATTTACAGGTGCATCTAAGTAAATTAGAGCATCAAGGAAAAGTTTATTTATGTCATTAATTCAATACAAAAAGTGAAACTAATACATTATATTGATGTATTACACACAGAATGAATTAATTTATTCCATGTCTTATTATTATAATGATTATGGCTTACATTTACCCTCTGAAAAGTATGTCCATCTACTGTATATGCACCCAATACATGGTTGGGGATTTGGCACTTGAACTACTGGAAATGGACTTTTCCATGATATTCCAATTTATTGAGATGCACCTTTATGTGTGTTCTTTCAGTCGAGCAGCTAAAAACCCCAACTGAAAAACACCATTAGATCCATTAGATGCCACGCTACATCAGCAAACTGGTGTCGGGGGGTTACCTGTGACTTCTGTAACTTCTGTACGTGCTGCTGCGGGACCGCCCTCTCCCACGTCTCCGCCGGCTCCTGCTGCGGCTCCTAAAAGGAGCACAGGTGCACCGTGGGTAAAATTCGACGTCCGGGCGTCCAAGCATGAGACGGGTGTTAGTCATCGGGTGCTCTCTCATGTTTTCTCACCTGGAGGAGGAGCTGGAGCTGTGGGAGCGGCTCCTGGAGCGGCTGTAGGAGTGGGACCACCCTCTGGTGCGGGAGCGGTGGCTGGAGACAGAGCGGGACGTCCTGCTCGCCTTCACCGGGGACCGCGATTTGCCTCTGCTCTTCGCCGCCGAGGGGGAGCTCTCCTCGCTGGAGCTCTCCTGGTTCCGCGGCCTCTGGTTGAGCCGTACCGTCTTGCGCACCTCGTCGAACAGAGACCCCGGCCGGACCCTGCTCTTGCTTTTGATCTCCATTTTCAGCCCCCTGGCGTTGGGAGCCGGGCTCTGCTGAAGCTGGGCGTTGTTCGCCGCGACGGGCGGTGCATTTTGCAGAGTTCCTTTCAGAGGCTTCCACTTGAAGTTGATGGCGGCCCCTGCAGGTCTGCCGGCTTCCTCTTTCGCTCCTCCAGCTGTTGGCGCATCGGCAACACATGGTTCCTCTTTGCCGCGAAGCTGAGGGAGATCTTTGCTCACCTTGTCTGACACCTGTGAGGTAGTTCTGAGGGTCAATTCGGGGGTGTGATTAAACGACTTGTTTGCGAGCAAGGGTTCGACGATTGTTTGGGCGTTGTGCTCCGGAGTGCAGAGGTCCATATCTTCCAGCGACTCCTGCTCTTTGATGCCGGCCAGGTGTGTGTCGCTGCAGGTCGACTCATCAGGACGCTGGCTTTGTTTGGGGTTTTTGCTCGTACTTTCTCGCGCCCTCTGTTGACCCCGGCCTTCTCTGTTTGCGTGAGCTACATTCGGGTCCTTTCCACGGTCGAGGTCTGCGCTCTGCCTTTCGCCGGCGGCTCCACCCGCGCTGTGATTCTCCCGCTTTGACTCGTCCTCTTCCTCCTCTTCTCCGAACTCCAAAGGCGGCTGCCAGTGAAACGTCTCCTTCAGCTTCTGGTGCTTCTTCTTGGACCGCTTGGTCTTGTCCTTGCCGTGATGCGAGGAGCTCTTGTGCTCCCCTCGACTCTTGTGCTTGTGTTTGCGCTTGGACTTCTTCTTGCTCTTGTGCTTCTCCGGCTCCTTCTCCGGCTTGCGACTCACGGGCGCCGCCGTCACCGTCGCCGTCTGGGATATCTTCCTGACATTCTCTCCCTCCGACTCCGAGCTCGCCTCCCCTTCCTCTTTTTCGGAAATGGCCTGGGTCCTTGCGGCGGCGTTTTCCGCGTCGCTCTCGGAAGTCCACTCGGTGACACCGGCGGGCCTTTTGTCGGGATGCTCCGTTGAATCGACTGTCGCCTTCTGCTTTTTCATCACCGTGCTGTTGCTTTGGCTCACTTTATCACTGTCGCTGTCCCACTCCGACCGGTTATTAAAGCCCTCCACTGCAATTAAACCGTAATGTTTTATCTCCAAATCTTGCGGGACGTCTCTTTCTTTGAGCTTCTCCAGGGAGCCGCTCTTCCACGAGACGCCGATGTCGGGGCTCGGCTCGCTCGGTCTCTTCTCCTCTTCGGAGTGAGCGTCCTGGCTACTCGAGAGTGAAAGGTACTTGTCTATATGCTTTATCCTCTTTAAGGATCTGTAATAATCTTTCCACTGCTTCTCCACTTTCTTCTTCTTGTGGCTTCTTTTCTTACGGGGGTTGTCGGAGTCCGATCGGCTGCACAAGGACGATCTGGACCTGGACCTGGACCTGTTGTAGCTCCGGCTCCTGGAGCGACTGTAGGATTTGCTCCTGCTGGGCGAGTGTTGCGCATTTGTGTGTGCTTTGTCGCCCTCCGAGTCACCTGGGGGGATCTTCTGCACGGCGGTGGTCTGCGCTTTCTCTGAGATGCCATCGCCTGCCTGTCCAGCCGAGAAAACGTTGTTGGCCGATACTTTGGCCTTTATCTCCTGGATGTGGATATAGGAGGGCTTCCAGGGCTTTTGACCGGGCTTCCAGCGTGAGGGGGGCGGGCTGTCACTCAGGGGGATCACAGGGACACTTTCCGGGGCTGCCGCAGGTGGGAGTCTGGCAACGGCTTTGCTGTCCGGAAGCTTCTCCAGTGTGTTGCTGACGCTGCTTTCTGCTTTGCCGGCTTTGCGCTTCCTTGGAGATCTGGATGAACTCCGTTTTCTGGTTGCGGATGTTGAGCGGGATCTGTATCGGGACTTGGATCTTGACCTGGATCGAGAGAAGGACCGTGATCTGGATCTAGACCGGGACCCGCTTCTTGATTTAGACAAACTTCTGGATCTTGAGTGGGACCTGGAGCTTGAGTAAGACCTCGATCTTGAGTAAGACCTGGACCTGGATTGAGACCTGGATCGACTGGATGTGTAGGACCTGGAATAAGATCCCGACTCTCTGGATCTCTTGTGAGCGGTACGCCGATGACCTGTATAGGATCTAGATGGAGAACGTGATATTCTGGACTTTGATTTCTTTTCTGAAGACCCCGACCTTTCGCCCTCAGACATGAGTGGCTCCTGAGGTTTGTCCTTGGAGTTCTTCTTCTTGCTACGCTTACGTTTCTTGGCTTTCTTCTTGCGTTTGGATTTTTTCTTTTCTTTTTTCTGCTGCCGTCGCAGGCCGGACCGCTCGGTGCTGCGGTCTGACGAGTGTTCCGCAGACCTGGACCAGACAGAGTCGCTTCTGTCGTCCCATCTGCTTGAGGAACAGCCAGAGCATTAGTTTAAAAAAAAAAAATGCAGCGAGAGAGAGAAAAAAAAAAAGGATGGTCGAAGGAAATTCATACTTGTCTCCTCTGCTCCATCGCTCGATGCTCGGGGGCTGATAAACTTTAGTTCTCTTCATTTCCTCTTTCCAGTGTGGAGGAGTTTCACTGCTTCCACGCTCTTCCACAGATGCAGAACGGGATTTAGATCTGGTTGGGGTGTGATACCTCTGTAGAAACATTTCATAACGACTGTTAAAATCAACTATTAGATTAAAAAGAAAAGATTTGTATCAAAATATAGCTCTAACATAGTTCTTCTTTTCTGTATTCACTTATTAATCGCTGACATAAATGAATTCATATTTCATATTTTGAGACTCCGCAGTTGTTGGGCAAATTTATGATTTCAGTTCTAAATATGACCAAATAATCCCAGACTATGTTTAAAATATGTTAAAAAACACGCTTAATCCATAAGGAAATAGCAAATAACATTTCTTCTTTAAACCCATGTTAATCTGCTTATATTCTGCTCCTTTGTGAGGGACTTGACATCTTGTATTCACTTCTGTTCCCCTTTGTATAAAAAAAACATGTTTTATTGATGTTCATCCCTCCAGAAGAACCCTAACCCTAAATTGGTGGCACTTCCTCGTATTGTATGTCTTGAAATCTGTCAACCATCTCTATGTCAATAGCGAGTCTGATGAATCTGAAACATCTCCAAAGTCGTTCGAGACAAACATACTATTGTTCCTCTGCCTTTGATCTTCCGTCCAGACTTGGAAACTGCTGGTTTCTGTTCAGCTGGGAGAGACGTGTCTTCTTTCTCAACTCTGAGAGAGAGAGAAAAAAAAAGATCACATTTGAGTGAACAGCCTCCTGAAATTATCTGCGAGTGCCTGCCAAAAATATTCATAGAACGCGGGATTTCAAGTGCTTGAAACTGACGTCTCTGTTTTATCTTCTTGAGATGGCATATCCCGTCGCAGCAGGAAGCGGTTCTCTGGAACAGGCGGGATTTCCTCTGGACGAACGAGCGGCTTCTCTCTCTTCCCACCAGGTTCTCGCTCGCCTTCGACTTCAGTCTCGCCCCCAAGCATCTCTTTTTCTCTCTCCACAGGACTGTCAAATCATCAACAAAACCACACAAAGCAAAGCGACGGCTTCCATTTGATGTTCTAATGTCGAGATAAAACTGGATTAAAACTGTCACCAGGTCCACTCATGAATAATTCTGCAGGCATCCGCGTGGAAAATACCTTTGCTTAGCGGATGTCACTTCAGTGATCTTCTCCTTTTTTGATTCCCTCCTTTTCTTTTTTGACCGTTTAGTCTTCGCATGCCTTTTGTGCTTGTGATGTTTGGGCCTCTCATCAGAATCACTTCCGGATCCGAGTGAAGAGAACTCAGAGGACGAATCGTGGGAATTGAGGGACGAGTCAGCAGAATGGGAGGTTCTTTTCCTCTTCCCCTCGAGAACTGAAATGAGGAAAGTGACATTGTGCACGTTTCATTAGAAAACGTTCTCGTGCGTGAGGCTAAAAGCCAAATCAAAAGCTGAGACGTGCATTCTGAAGATTCAAACTTGTGACCTGAATAATTACACAGCTCTGTAAGCTATAGGTGATATTAGCGGTCTTGGCAGTGTCAGATGGGTGAATGCCAAGGGAGCTCCACAGAGAGCCTCCGCTGATGCTCATTAAACAGAATATCAGGTTACACACAGGCTGTCCTAATGGCAGCGAACAAAAAAATAAATAAAAAAAGGGGAAGAAATTGCTGGCATTGCAATGTGAAACGCTCGCAGGATGAGCCTGATGAGATGCAGAGGCGAATTAGTTTACCGTCATTAGCAGACTTGGTGATCAGCTGACCGCAGTCCACCACTCTCACGTCAGCGTACGGTCTGCTCGCCGAGTCGGTCTTCAGCCCCTCGATCTTCTTTATCACTTCGAAGCCCGAGATGACGAGGCCGAAGACGACGTGGACTCTGCATGGAGGGGGAGGGGGAAAAAAATTCTCATTATATACTCTTGCACATTTATAAGGGTACTTATAACCACTTCCCTGCACATGGAGCAAGTTGCTCGCCGCTGGTAACAACATTGAATAAAGAACAACGAAGAGAAAATCCCTGGAAGCGAAGACTTCTGGTGATTTTGATGAAAAGTCCTGTATTTTTTCATATCGCAATATATATCGCAAAGTTAAAAAAAATCGCAATGTAAATGTTCCAATATTGTGCAGCCCCAGTACTTATTTATTATTTTCAAGATTAAGAAAAAAAAAAACATGAATAAGGAAGGAATTGGATCAGATTTACCCGTCCAGATGAGGTGCCATCTTAGTTGTGCTGTTGTGCAGGAGGGTCAATCCATGGCAGAAATCATGAAAGAGGAAGAAAAAGAAGGACAAGAATGAGAAAAAAACAGGCATTTCGACAAAGCGTGGTGCTACTGTACCATGGGAACAATCTTAAAAAGCCATAGAAGTGTAAGACCCTTTGTCTTAACGGTGGCTGTTGAATTAAAAACAGCCACCGAAAACGCTCCACAGAGTGCGAGCGATTAGATAAAACTGGCAAGATGTTTTTTTTTCCATTTTGTCTTTAGGTGACAACCAAAGAAAGACTAAACAGTCAAATAATGTGTCTTGTCACCTCGAGCCATTTGTGAATACTTCAGAATAGAAACATCCAACATACACATGGTAGTCTGTATAATGCTTGGCAAATATTAGCTACTGAAAGATTCAAAAAATTAAAAAATTAAAAAAAAACAGTCAGGAGAGAGAGAGAGAAACACAGCCTTGGAGACACATTACCTTGGAAGAGCAGGATGCTAGAGTTTCTGCAAATTTTACACAAAAAACGGCAAGAGAAAAAATGTAACACATTTGTAGGTAAAAAAAAGACTGATTCTACGTTTGTCTGCACTTTGAATTCTAGCTGCACACACAGAGGGGACTGCTGGCGGTCACACTCAATTCTAATCTATCATTTTAAAACAGATGAAGGGACAGACATCAAAAAACTCAGACAGTTAAATGACAGTGTTATTATCAAAGAAAAAGGTGCAGGGTGACTGGGGTTAACGAATGGGACTCACATGAAGAACTGGGAGCCGTTGGTGTCCTTCCCGCGATTGGCCATCGACAGCAGGAAGGCTCTGTCGTGTTTGAGAGTGAAGTTCTCGTCTGTTGGAGCAAAGAAAGAAGGAGCGGGGTCTCAAGAGTGCGGCCCGTGATCGGTGACGGCTGAAATGTTAAGCGAAGAGCAGGAGAGGAAGAAAAGATCGGCATTGCGATCCATCAAACCGAATCATTGCCTCACCAGCCCGCCCTCACAAATCTTTAGTCCACTTCCTATGCGAGAAACCAGTGATTTTGTGTGATTAGGCCGACTAAGGAGCGCTTTTTTTCTGACAAATCCAAAGACTTTCCTATTGATTTCAGGTCATTTTAACATGCCATCGGAATCAACGTGATTAAACTTGAGACCTGCTTGAGATAACGAGCCATAATAGCCGAGTAATGACAGTAATACTCAAGTTCTCATCTAGTGTGTGCACGGAGATTCATTCCACATGATTACACGTACGCGAAAACTAATCCACGATTTTAGAAACAGGAGGTGATCGTGAGCTCAAACATAAGTCATATCTAACTGCTGTGAGAATGATAATATTGACTGATGGAAAAGGTTTTATAACAGTCCGGGCTGCGAAACGGGCAGCTAACCAACAGGAATGGCTGCGCTGTGATGGATCACTTATCTGAAGCAGGTTTCTTCATCGCTGCAAGAATTTCATTCCCTACTCGCTAGTGACGAGCTGAGTGAGCAACCATATAGACCAAGATGTGCCCGGACAATCTCGGTATTACTGCGAATGCCGAAACCCTGGACTTACAACATGTGAAACCTCTTTTGGTCTTCTTTTACGGTCAAGAATTCGGTAGTTTAAATGTCATTTCACGCTAGCTGACTGCAAATCCTGTCAGATCCATTCAGTGCAAATATGTTGTTGATGTTTTTTTTGTTTTTTTTTACTGGCTGGGGAAGGTGGTGGGGACAATGTCGGCATGGTGTTACTGAACTGTGTACATCTCTTACCTTCTCATTTTGCAAAAGACCACTCTATAAATAAAAGAATATGTTGAAAATTTTAGGCAGGAAGATCGTAGCTTTCAATAAAGAGAATGCCTACTCTCCATGCTGATTTGATAAAGCCCACAACTGTTACTAAACAGAAGACAGCAATACACAAAGGAAAGGTGAAGATCAACTGATTCATTAAGAACACTGGCAAATTCACTAGAATGCAAAAAGGATTTTTTTCTGAAAGAGAAAATTAACAGATCTCTCTAAAAGGAGGCATGCAACATTTCGCTCATGCACATTAAAATAATGGAAGTCTAGACTAATTACTGTGTAACTTGGTTTTCTAATTACCTTCAAAGTAGCCGCCGTATATGGACTCTCCTCCTCTTCCATTTCCTGCAAATTAAGTTAGTAAAATGATTAAGCCCAAAAAATTCTACCTTTTTATCCTTGAATCAGACTAAATGTATTGGATCAACTTTAAGATCAGTTGCCAGGAAGACAAATGCAAAGTTTTGATGATGAAATTATTCTTTTGGAGTCAAGTGAGTGGCCTATGGTAGTACGGTAACTCTCCTGGATTTCTGCCATCATAGCAAAGATAATACGCTTGTCTCCTTCAAGATTAAAAGCTTCACTCAACTTTCCCCCTCTGTGTTTGTGGAATGAACACACCTCGAATAACAACAAACCTCATTTATTCAATAAGCTTTTGATTCATCTTAAAAGCTTATATCCCAGGTTAAAAGTGTGAACACAGAATGTGGAAGCCATATTGATGAGATGTGACACACACCGACCCTCTCGGAGAGGGTTTCCTGTCCGACGTCTTTACCTTCAGTGAAGTCGCCTCCCTGGATCATAAAGTTCTTTACGACTCGGTGAAACGTGGAGCCTTTGTAGCACAGCTTTTTCCCTGTGATTCTGCCGCTTCCCTTTTCACCTGGAAGGAGAACTGTGTTAACCAAGGCGCGAACGGCCACCGCAAAACACACGCACCAAACATCAGACCGAGGCCACAAGTGGGAGTGTTTCATTTAATGAGATGCTGTGTTCAGGCGTCCTGTTGTTGACGCTCTGCGCTCATTAAGAAGTCCTTCATGGGAGCGTTAGCGGCTGGGGACGCGACATTAGGCCAAGAGCGCTTACCCCCCGGGTTTCTCCTCCCCCAAGGCAACGGGAGACGCAGCAGGCAGAAATTTCATTAGATGTGTTGACATCCTGGGTGGGCGGGTGCTTTCTCAGGACAGAGGGGCCGGCTGTGTAAATTGGCAGCTTAGGTTGCTAATCTTCCAGGTTTTTGCTTCGCTGACCCGGTTATTGTCTCCAGGGTTTGGTTTACTCCTGTTAAGAGCTGACCGCCTCCTAAAAGGACCCATTAGAGATTTTGAGAACGCCGCCGATGGGTTTATGTTACTGTGTTATGCTGTGTGTGTATACGTGCGCTCAGACAAAAAAAAAAAAAAATGTGAGCAGACTAACCAGCCGTCTCCCATGTCTTGCCCTTGCCAGCGTCACATTCCCATCAGCCAGGTTGGGTGAAAAACGAGAGGGGGGGATCGATCCGCGGCCTGTTTGCAGATTTACGGCTATCTCTAGGCAGGGAATGAAATATCTACGCAGACGGACCCGGACCCCCGACCCATCCAGCAATTCCAGCTGTCACCCGGCAATTTACACTATGGCGGTACCCTCCTTTCCTCATGATATTACATGGCCAAGCTGGGGAAAGGATCACCTGGTAATATATTTATTTTGTGACGGTTGTTTATGTACAATTCGTTACGTGGGAGAGACAGGGAAGACGGCAAAGAGAAAAGCCCTGCTAAGTATTATTATCATTATGATGTACACTAAAATGTCTAGTTTAAGTCTAAAAAAAAATATATCCTTGCATGAATGCTACTCACCAGTGCACAGACACAGAAAGTTTTTGCTCGTCCTGGGGCAAACGTCCGAAAAAAGTTGAAAGACGATGCGCCCGACTGCAAGAACACACAAGAACAAAATAATTGTAATGAGATTCTAATGAGAGTTAGAAACGCCCTGACAAGGCAGAAGGCAGCCTCAGTGTTGACTCACAACAAATTAACAATAGAGGAAATAAATCCTTCCCCCCCCCCCCCCCAAAGTTACTGTACCTCCCACATTTAATTGGCTTATAACACCATAATTAGAAAAAAATCCCGCTGAGCAGCTCAGACATTAGAGGAAGTTTTTCCATTCCTAAACTACTCTTATAAGCCTCACGGTGGGGTGGGGTTGGGGGGTTTATCCCTCCTGACCCTGAAAACCCAGCCAATTCTATTTAATTTTTTTTACCTAAGGCCACTAAACTTGTCTTGGTTTTTCTTATATTCATATCATTTTTCATACAGCTCCTGTTGCAAAAGGATAACCAAACACAGACACTACGGGGGAATGTGGGCTCTACCTCTATCGTCGGCATCACAACACACACACACATAAAAAAACTTCAAGGCTACAGATTTATTTTTCGTTTGCGCAAAAAATAAGGGAGTTCAAAGTCACGATCTATGAAAAACATGGTTGTTTACAAGAATCTGTACACCTCAGAACTAATTTTAAAACTATCTTACCTGGCTCCCGGTTGAGCTCCACATCAAAGTAACACTGAGGGCGGTCTTTCACCCCCATTGTGATCAAAGTCCAGGTGACCTAAAATGCACAAAAAAGTAGAGAAAAAACTGCTAAGCAAGAAAAAAAAATGGTATATTCTTAAAGCAGGAGCAGCAGCATACAGTCCCTTGAGTTTATTTTTTTGTAAGCCTGCACAGCAAAATGAGTTGGAAAACAATGTAGAGAGACTGAGATAAATAGGGAGGAGGCACACGGCGATGGGAGGAGAGAAAGGGAGGGAGGGAGAGAGAGAAAGTGAGAGACGTCTACAGGGAAATGTACTGCTATGCAAATCTCCGCACGGCACTCAGCCTCCTAACGGCTTGTACATTTTTAACTCTCTCTCTCTTTCCGCTTTGGCCGTGTCTGCGTCACAGCTACTGTGCGGCGAAATGTCACGACCCGCCAATTCCACTGTGCAGACAAATAGGCCACGACAATAAGTGATTGGAAGAATCGGCAACTACTGCACCAATATGACGATCAGATCCTCCGATGCACTTTCACAGATTTCCCCACAGATTGTGTAGAAAATAATATCATCAATTTGAGGTTTTATTCATTGTAATTCATTTTTTGTTGCTGCCATTATAGCATCCTTGAGCAAATCACGACATTGACTTTCAAGTGTAAGTATCAACTTTTTTTGGGGTACATTTTGAAGGGCTTATAAAGGAATAGAACGCAGAGAGACATCAGTAAAGTCATTAAGAGGTCAAAGGTCTGCCTTACCGTGAGTTTCCACTAACGGGCACTTTTCCGATGGCCTGACCATGAAAAACAGGTGACAAAACTGTGACGCGAGAGTGTAATCGTAAATTCGCTTAACAGCTGCGTGCCCAGTCACATGTCGGAAATTAAATACATGCGCGAGCGGCCATGGCATCACAGTGTTTACAGCTGTCAAGTGATAATCGTGTTACAGCGTAGAGCCCGATCAACCAGCTGGTGTATAGGTTTTTGATTTTTGCACAGAAATTCAACTTTAAACTAACATTTCAGAGCATGCATCAGTTTGCAGATGCACTGGCCACCTTGACAATGAGCTTTTGAGATGAACGTGTGAGCTTCTATTATTTTGTAGTATTTAAAGCGATGTCTGTGTCCCTGCAGCCGTTTATTAATCTCTGCAAATCTGTGTAGTGGAAGGACTTTGAATTTGTGAAAATGTGCAGCGCAGAGGTAAAATTCTCAATTCAGTGTCTTCCTAGTGAGCAAGTTTTAAAGTAAGGAAGAGGTTTCTGCAACTTAAGCCGGCAGAGATACCTGACCATGTGCACCTGCTATGGAACAGCCTGTTCTGCTGAGTTGCTGTTAGTGCAACACGAGGGCTTTTAGAATGTAAAGTTAATGTCGATCAACTGGCGAGGAAGTCGAGAGGAAATGTGAAAAAACGTAGGAAATGTGATTTAGTGGGTGATTAATGAATTCCTGCAGCGTCCAGTCAACTTTAACAGCTTTACATTTGAATTTCCAGATGTTAAATATAGGCGACACTTCATCACACTTAAGAGTTGCCAAGTGCTTGACAGCTGCAGGAGGTGAGGCGTGTCGCGACGCTGTTTAACTCGAAGCAAAGGATGAACATTTTGTGAGACGTGGGAGCAACAGGACGCCTCATTTCACAGCTGATGGCCAAGGGAGAGAAATAACCCATGACAGCCGGGATGAAAAGGGAGCTCACAAATCTTCCCAATAAAACAGGATCTGGGTGTCTTTACAGGAGCTGATGAGTGCTACATGATCTCACATTGCACCGCATTGTATTAATAGCCTGAATGATATCGCGTTACTGACACTGCTGCCGGCGCTGATTTACTGAGCATGGCATTGTCAGGCTGAGGAACATCACCTCTAAGTATAGAAACAATAAACACCTCTGGTTTCTGCAGGGCACATGTTTACATTTGCAAAACCTTCCAATCCTGGTTTGGAATATTCATTTTGGAATAATCTCTCCACAAATACACGCCACCTGCAGCCCTTAGTGATACCACACTTACTCATTAAGATCAATATCAAAGTGATGTAACAGCACAAGTAATAGTTGTTATTGTTGTGCTAGTAATAGAGCAGTAATAACAATAACAATAATTCAAATGTAGATGTTTATTGCATTTATTGTGAAGAAAATGAAAGCTGAATAAACATCTATTCTGCAATTGCTTTGGTGCAGATCTACACCTGTGATCTGACTGTGACACTTATATCTAAGTGATGTAACAGCACAAGTAATAGTTGTTATTGTTGTGCTAGTAATAGAGCAGAAATAACAACAACAATAATTCAAAATGTGGATGTTTATCGCATTTATTGTGAAGAAAATGAAATAATAAATAAACACCTAAATAAACACCTATTCTACAATTGCTTTGGTGCAGATTGACACCTGTGATCTGACTGTGACAGTACTTACAAGTGTAAGTACACCCACTGTCACCGGCCAGCGCTAGCAGCCTGACAGCTAGCTTAAACCAGCTAGCTTAAACCAGCTAGCTAGCTCCACTAGCTTAAACCAGCTAGCTAGCTCCACTAGCTCAACGGGCACGACTTTTCTCCTCCCTGTCGCGTAAAACACGTGCAACCGCGGCGAATGCACAGAGATTCCCGGCGAAACTCACCGCCGTGCTGCAGCTCGCCGCGTTCTCAGCCCGCACACCGAGAGCCGCCGGTTCCCCCTCTGCTAGCTTCTCCCTCCGTGCGGCCGTTGCTGCGCCGCTGTGAGCAGAGCGCGCGCGCGTCCCGTTTGTCCCTCGCGGGCCTCCGTACTCCGTAGCTGGTTTGTTGTGCTTTT
>CAESWR010000181.1:484061-499205 GCA_903171835.1 Mullus surmuletus | reverse complement strand
CATTCTGATCGACGTCTGCCCAAACACAAAGGTTTCGCCGCGCGGAGGCCGCGACAATCAGCTTCCCCCTGATAAGCAATCTGGGCTTAATGATGCGATGACCACTGACCCTCTTTTCCACCCGAAACGCCGGCTTGTTTGTTTTCCTCTGAGAGCGCTATTTAAGGAAGCACGAGCTCTTCTGGCCGCGGCCGACTAATGGGAGACACGACGCGAGATCAATCCGCAATCAGGGCAAGATGTCTTAAAACCCACTCCTAACTGTTTAGGGGACGGCGGTTACATCGAGGGCCGAGTCGCCGCAGCTTCATCCCCTCCCCCCCCCTCCCCCATCCCCCATCCAGGTGCGCCGGGACACGGATTAGTGTCACGCGGCCCTTGCGAAGAAAATCGCTGTCCGACTTTTGACAGAAACCTGCTACTCACTCACATCTCCCAGAGGGGAAATTAGCTTGGCAGAACACTATTTCACACCGAGACCTCACCTTTCGCCCGGGTGTAATCATTATGTTTCTGGAGTGCAAAATGGTTACGGCCTTCAAACGTAATTGAAGGACCCCGAGGTTTCACACAGCCTCCGAAGAAAAGAGCTCATGCGGGGCAGAGAGAATTCCGAAACTTCAATTTCACTGACATGACATTTGATTTCTTGCAGGTGTGGCGGAGCTTTTCTATTAAAAACATGAAAAATCATTCCCGGTGTCAGGAAATTATTGCAGCGAAGCCTTGTGTTTTCAAAGCGCTGTGTGGTTTTTAGTTCGTGGAATTCTTGGACATAAATTCTAAGACAGGAAATGTAGAACTGTTTATTGTGCCTACATGTGCCAATATTCACCCTTTAGAGTTCCTTGACCATTAAGAGGGTCAAAATCCATTAAAAAGTACCTGATATTTGTATCTTTCAGGCTGAAGCTGATTAACAAGACTGACTCATTTAAAGTTGGAAAAAATGTTTATATATGATATTTTACAGCACACTTTTTGTCCGCTTTTTGTCCCCAGGAACTAATAAGAAGAGTTTGCTATAAAAATCTGCCACTGCAAAAAAATAAGAATGCCTCAAATTCAATGTTGCAGCTAATCAATGACCTGAGGCTCTAATAATAATAATATTCAAATCCTCCTTGAATTGCATTTAAGGGAAACTATTTGAGTTTTTGTGTGTTTTTCAATTGAAATACTGTGGAGTTAAACTGACATTTAGAGGGTTAAAATCCTCCCAAATAATCAATATTGTATTTCAGGCTGAAGTGGATTAAAAAGATTGACTGGTATAAAGTGGAAAAAATACTATTATTATGTTATTTTTACAGCAGTTTTTGAGGAGGGGGCGTTTTTCATTCTGAAGGAATATTGAGAAGGTTTTTTTAAAGAACTCTGAAGGGTTACTGCAGTATCAGTATATTGCCTGACGTCCTGACACTGTGACATTTTGATGGTTATTAGCATGCACCATCGGCCCTTTGGTGACTCCACAGGTCTCGCTGGTCGAGGCAGCAGGCAAAGCCACATCCTGCCGCTCCTGCTGGGGTATCTGAAGGCGCCGCGCTACCAGATGGTCCCATAATCCCTCCATTGTGCTCCGAGTTTCCCTCCAGCTGGCCGAACCTCCACGGGAGGCAAGGCATCCAGGAGACGTCCTGCTCGGATGCTGGTGGCACCACTTTGGGAAAACGGGCTCTGGAGGCACGTCTTGTCAGGCTCGCAAGCAAACTTTGATCCAGCAACTTTTTAAACAAACTTTAAAAAGACTTGTAACTCTCGTGATTATTACTGTTGTTTCGCACTTTATGATCAACTCAAGAAAAAAATCTGTTCCGTCCATTGAAGATTTCTGCTCGGAATCTGAATGTCAAAGCGGATGACATTTTTGTAGAAAATATTGATAGAGAACCCTTTTTTTCCGAAAATGAAAAGAGTGAAAATATGTGAAGAGGAAATGTTCCAGAATACATCACCTCCACTAGCCACATATCATAAATTCTTTACAATACCCCTCAGCTTCTCCATTCGGATAATAAAAAACGAATATATTCTTCCAATGTGTTCAGTGGAGATCTGTGCTCTGACCAAACCCTGCAAGGACACCTAGAGAGTTGCCTTGGGAATCAAACTGGAATTGGCCAATTTTCTAACTTCAGCACCGGTGAATAAGAGTCATTGTGCTCAACTTTTTTTGTCCGGCGGCCATCAGAGGGACGTGTCAGACAAAAGGGCAACATCTTTGTCACATGATGTCACCTGCCAAAGACAATATAAAAATACAGGAACATCACCAGGGAAACGGCTGATCGCATTGAGGTGAGCGGGGAGTCGGTGAGAAAAACGAGTCCGGAGAGCCTTCGCAGCGTTAAAGCGATTTCAAACGCCCCGACGCTAAATCTAAACCCCTCGGCCTGACATGTACAATTCCTGAAGATGGACTTTTGACTCAAACGCAGCTTTTCCGACACAGATATTGACACTTTGAGAGCATCTCGATCACTCACTCTCAGACCACTTTAGCTCCTATAGAGAGCTGAACTTGTTTTATGGGTGTTTTGTTGCTGTTCTATTTCAACATCATCTTTGTCACGATTGCCCTTGAGATCGCAGTTCCCTTCAAGACACGTAGAGATGAGATAAATCATATGAAAAAAGGCCCGATGTCGTCGCTCCCTCCCTCAGTCGGTCATGCGCAGCCTCCGGAGAGGCGACTCATCGGCATAAACAGCCTTCAATGAACCGTTGACGTTCGGGAAAAAGCTCGCCGTCGTGCATCCGAGCTTTAAAGTGGAACACTGCACATATTAAAACCCCTGAGTCTGTTCGCCTCGCCTCGCCTCGCCGCCGCCGTCGCCCCGGTTGGATCGTCCGCCCACTGCTTCCATCCGGGCTGCGGTAATGATATGCGACGCCGCACCGGATGATGTAGTGTGATTTTAAAGCCAGCGTTTTCTCGAGTTTGAGCAGAGATGACACAACAATCACATCACTGCTGGCAGTAGCGGGTCGCCGCCGAATCCGCTGAATCAAACAAACAACAACAAAAAAAGGCCGTTTTGTCTGCAGGCGCGTGGAGACAGCTGGTGTGAGCCGAGGGCCGTGTGAGTAGATTCACAGAGAGACTTCACAGGCAGAAGTGGATTCATTTCATAAAGAAGAAAAACATGGCTTTCGCTCTAAAGGGAGATCTGACCGAAAAGCCGCGTGTGTTTTAAGAGTCTTTACCATGAAATGACAGAACGGGCAATAAATGAATCTGTATGTGTGAAGCGTTCTGCTGTAAAATGAAAAGCATGCCGTGTGTTTGCTCTCGGCCAGGATTATCTGTCTCATTCTATTCACATGAAACAGGGAAAAGGTTTAATTAGGGCCGAGTTCAGTGTCGGTTATGGCTCAATCCGTCACCCCTTGTTTGAACAGTTCAACGCGTCAGACTCGAATCATCACTGCACACTGTATTCTGAGTCACTGGTGCCTTGCAGTGCTTACCGAAGGCATTTACAAACATAGATAAAGAAATAGTTATATCTTAGTGTATTTACTGCAGTAGATTATGTCAATCAGCTCTCTGCAATAGAAATGCTGCTATTATTCACTAAATTAAACAATGTCGGCTGTAATGAATTGATACATTTTACCCATGCTGTTCTTCAATCCAGGCTTAATAGATTTATTTTCCAGGGCTTCGTGATATTTCCTGTTAATAACGCTTGAACTCTTTGCCGAGGTCATTTGAACCCACAAGAGGTTTGACATCCGTCTCCTCCGAGCTCCAGCTCATCATTTTAGTTTTTGCCGCACCGGTTCACTCTTATCAGGGCTCCTGCCAGATACAGCGGCTCGCCGATATCATCTGATGACACGCGGCACTACCTGCCCGGCAACCAACGGCAGATAAACACAGTTACCGGGTCGCCGTTAAACTTGGTTGAGAAATTATCAACAGAAGAAGCAGATGTCTACTCCAGGAGTTTGGGAAATCCAAAAAGAGGAGTAAATATTGAGCTTTTAGATCAGGTGTCCAGAGGCTACACTTCCAGTCCCGGCAGATGTTGGTATGCTGAAGAAAATAAGTGGTTTCCATTTTTGGATCGAGTTTCGGTGCAATTTTTGTCTTAAAGTGATAGGTGTTTTGGATACTGATAATAAAAAGTAACCTGCTGTAACTTAAAGCGAATATTAAATCAGTACAAGGAGGATATAAATGTTTACGCTCCTCTTCATTACACTGAAATCGACTGAATTTACTGGTGTTGAATAAGAATAAATACACGTCTGGTGTAATCTGGGTTGTTCACTGCGTCAGATTAAAAAAATCATGATTTTTAGTTTGGATTAATGCGAAACAAACAGTTTTATGGATACAGGAAGCAGCAGATTTTCAATGCCAGTGTTCTCAATTACGCAAAAACCATTGTTGGATGTTGTGAAGCCACTAATCCTGCATCCTGATCTACCGTCCCCACACCAATCGGATCAGCCTGATTACTTCGCAGATTGATTTTGTCGTGGAGCCACAGAAGACAGGACTGCTTAAATATTTCAACATCCTTCTGGGCCTCAGCCGCACTTTACTTGCCCCTAGTATTTCCCTCTCCATGTTCCCCACACTCATTATTCATTATCACCAGGTAAACTTTTTAAAAATTGTTTTTGTAAGCATACAACTCAATTAAAATACCTCTGCGGTACACATTTTATTTGGCTTCAGTTCAACAGACCCTACCTTTCATCACCCCCCGCAAACCAGATTTATTTAATTGAAATTCAAAGGTGTTTGTGGAGCTGTGCACTTCTTTCAAGAGGCAACATCACCACAGCAGGAGCAGCATCAGAATGAAAGACAAAAAAAATATATATATCCACCTGCCTTTACCAAAGCCTTTCCGCTGAGGTACAAACAAGATATTTGATGCAAATTTATGATGTGGTGTATATGAATTCATGAGGTAATGTATTTTGTGATTATGAAACTATCTCTACTCCCTCATCTTTCATTTCGTTTACACCAACTTCATAGTACACGGCCCGAGCTCACAGAGTGGGAAAGAATAATAACTTTCAGCCTTTCATGTTGGCAAGTTATGAAACTGCTATTTATGAAAACTCATATACAGCACCGCCACAGGGATCCCGACCAGTGTCACGACCAGTAAACTGGTATTAAAATCAGCTTTTATTGGCCAAGGATGCACACAATGAATCGATGTTTCAGTACTAACACAGAATAGACATGCAACTCAGAGATGGACCCAAAGCTGTTTAAGTTTAAAATAAATATTAATTGTAATGTACAAATAATATATACACAAAGGTTTACGAATATGTGCAAATAAATAGCGTTGTCAAAGAGCGAGGAGGCTAACAGAATCTCCAATAAAATGCAGCAGGACATTTTGAATTTTGAATGCTCACACACAGTGTTACAGACCCAGCTGTTGAAATAAGTAAATTGTTGTCACTGTGCTCATCATCACCATCAAATTTCAAATCAAAAAATGAATCTCATGGGTTAAATGAATCACAAGATTTGAAGTGTTTCTTGTGATGTGTTTACAACTTGTACGTATTTCTCTAGTGATAAGTTTTCATGAAAGTCTAATTCAAACACTATTATTGAAATCAATTGTGGCTTATTGATAATGAAACAACTACCGTTTTGGGCAATTCAGGTAACGAATAGAAGAAAGTTTGGTAATACAACATTAAGGATGAGATTATCTTACAATAGCAGGATGAGGATAATGAGTGTGAGCAATCAAATGGAGTTTGATATATTTATCTCTACAATGTCAGAGGTAGGTTCAGAAGAACTATGCATTGGCTGTATACCCCTACGCATCCTAGGTACTACAGGATTGACTCTTTCTCTATCTGTCCAGAGAACTCTTTTCATCTCTGGTAGTCTGTTACAATGGTCCCAGGGGCTCTTAGGCTCTGCTGGTTTTGACCAGATCAAAGGTCCTAATGTTTTTGTTTTCTGTAGGTCAGATGCTTGAAGTGGTCTCACCTTCAACGGTCCCAGTGCTCTGAACCCTGGAGGTTTAACTCTGCTTTTTTCTGGCACCACCATCGACCCTTCTCTGAGTTTGTCAGTAACTCTATCTTGGCCAAAAGCCACTCGGCCATTTTGGTATTCCTTTGATTTGATAGGTGGTAAAATAAGGTTGAATGCCAAATCAGGTGGAGCACCAGGAGGGATCAGGGATGTACTACCTGATACCAATTCTGTGATGTCTTCCATGTTTGTGAATGGAAATAGTGGTACCAGACATTCGTCCATTGGCACTGGCCTGGTCAGTGACTCCAATTCTCCTGCCACTGAATCTTCCCTGAGTTTAGCAGCTAGCATCTTGTCCCGGATTACAGCTATTTGGATTTCCTTTGACGGAATTGGTGGAAGAACAAGTCTAGGTGTCACCTCTGGAACAGTATCACTGGGAAAGGCTGCAGACTTGCTGGTCGCAGAAATTGGTGGCATTTGGGGAGTTTTGGGAAATTTTCCATTATCACTTATCCCTTTTCCGTCTTGTTTTTTCTGATCCCTTAATGTGGTTACACGACGTGTCTTCATACTGGGAGGTTTCCCTTCTGCTTTAATATCAAGGGGAAGTGTTGTTTCATTTTTTCCTGGTTCTACTCCAGAGGTTTTATCTGTTTCTTTGGCCTCTGCATCCTGCCGAGTCTCTGTTCCTGTCTTTGGTGGAGGTGCTGCTGTGATTTTTACTTTTTTCCCTGGTTTTAATGCTCCTGTCTGCGTGGTCTTCTCTTGAGCAGACGAAGTAAGTCCTAATCTCACCTTTGGTGACCCCTTTGCTTTACTATCCATAAGGCGACCTTTGGTCTTTTCTGGTGGAGATGGTCTTTTCTCTGATTCCAGTGGCCTGATTTCTGGTACTGGTACTTCGGTTCTCCCTGTTTCACATATCATTGGTGACTCTTCACTGGTTTTAGTGGGTGCAGGCTTGTCTTGTTCTGTAGGTATCTGACCACCTTGGTTTTCTGTTACTTCTTGTACAATAACATTGGATCCTGATGCTGTGCCTTCTTCCACTTTTGAAGATTCTATTGTAGTTGGTGGTACTGGGCCAGAGGGTTTTGTCTTTGTTTTTGGCGCCACCTGGCCTGACTTTGATGCTGGCCCTGGCGTTTTAGTTTTCTCTGGTCCAGATGCTTGAATTGGAGTTGTTTTTGCTTTCTTGAGTGTTGGTCTGGTCTTGGTGCCTGGTTTTGTGGCCTTTTCTGCTGTCGATGCAGAAGCTGATGCTGCCTTTTGTGCTTTGGATCCTGTTGGAATAGTCTTAGCCTTTTCTGGTGGCAGTGGTGCAGGTCTCGTTTCTGGCTCCAATGGTGCAGCCCTGCTCTCTGGATCCAATGCCACTGACTTGGTGTCTGTTTCAGATGCTTGAAATACCCCTGTTTGCTCTTCACTGAGTTTGGAAGACACCAAATTGTCTTGTCTTCCAGATTCTTGATCATCTTGATATTCCTTTGGTTCAGTAGGTGGAAGATTGTCTGTAATTTCAGACACAGTAACACTTGGAACAATTTGAGATTTACTGGTCACAGTGGACTCTGATATTGTGTCCTCTTCCAGTCCAACAGGCTCAACTGGAACAGGTGGCAAAGAGAACTGGTCCAGTGGTATTTGTATGATCTGTGTTTCGGTTTTTTCAGTCCTCACTGGTCCAGATGAATCGAACATTTCTGGAGACGCTACCCTTGGTTTGGGAGATAAAGTCATGTCTTCATCCACAGCTACCTGATCAACTTGTCTTTCCTTTATTGGAGTCGCTGAGAGAACACGTTTTTCTGTCTCTTCTGGCACAATAGCACAGGGAATATCTGAGGACACACTGGTCTGAATCGATCCCAATGCTGTCACCTCCTCCAATTTGAGGTCTACTGAAATTGGTTTCACTGTGCATATGTCAATTGGTATTGGCTTGACCACTGTTTCTGGTGTTTTAGTTCCCTCTTGTGATTGAACTCTCATTGGTGATGCTTCCCTGGATTTAGTGGTAGTGGATACGGCCACGCTTTGGCCTATAGATATTTGATCATCTTGTTTTTCCATTGGTGGAGTGGGAGGAGGGACATCTCTGAAGTCATCTCTCCTTTCTGGCGCAGTTAGAATAGGAAGCTGTATAGATTCACATGTCACATTAGATTCTGGTGCAGTGCTCTCGACCATTGGGGTTGTTTCTGAGTATGCACTTGGTACAGCAGATCCTGATGCTCTACTCTCTTCCAGTTTAGAAGAGTCCACCAAAATGGATGGCCCAGGGAACCGATCCAGTGGGGTTGGCCATGTCTCTGACACAGCTCGTTTTGATGTTGTTTCCGGTACCGGTGATTTAGCGCTCTCTATACCAGAGGGTTCAGATATCGAACGAACTATTTCAGCTTGACCTACTGATATCTGGGTGTCTTTAATTTCCCTTGCTGGAGAAGTCGGGAGACCAATGTTGTCTGTCACCACTGGAACAATGACACAAGGAGGTGTTAATGATGGACTAAGCACTCTGGATTCCAACGCTGCAAATTCTTCCAGTTTAGAAGAGTCCACGACAAATGTTGGCACTGATAACTGGCCCGGATACACAGATACTTGGCCATCTTTGGCTTCCTTTGTTTGAGAAAATGGGATCATACGATTATCTTCCACTGAAATTGGTGGCACTGGGAACTGTTCCAATGATATTGGTCTGATCTCTGTCTCAAATGAGGATGCTCTGATGTCTGATTCTGGTGTTATGATTCCTTCTGGACCAAATGGCTTAACTGTCATTGGTGAGGGTTCTCTGGATTTATCAGATGGAGTCAAGTCTTGGACTACATCCTGTTTTTCCTCAAGTGCAGGACTTGACAATTCCATTAGAGTTGATGGCAATAGCAGTTGGGCTGGTGGAGTTGGCTTGGTACCTGGCTCAAGTGGTGATCTGGTCGCTGGTTCCATAGCTGATGTCCTGATCTCAGGTTCTGGAGATTTAATTGTCTTTGGTCCAAATGTCTTAACTGTCATTGAGGACCCTTCCCTGGGTTTAGGGGGCATTATCATGTCTCGGGCTACGGATACATTAGGTTTTTCCTTTGGTGAAAAAGGTGGGAGAAAAATCTTATCTAACGCACCAACAGAAGGAATGTTTGGGAGTGTAGTGGTCACTGTAGATTCTAATGATGAGACCTCCAGTTCCGAAGAGTCCCTTACAATTGGTGGTACTGAGGACTGGTCCACTGGTGTTAGCCTGGTGTCTCGTTTTGGCATTACAGCTCTCTTAGTGTCAGATGCTTCAAGTGCCAGTTCTGAGCCAGACTTTTCTTGGCCAAATGTCACTCCACCACTTTCATCTTGTTCTTCCCTCAGTCGATCAGTTAAGAAAACAAGCTTGTCAGACACTTCTGGCACAGTAACCATCGGAGCTTTTAAAGATGAGCTACGCCCACTAGAGTCTGAGGCTGTATCATCTTGCACTTTGGATGATTCCATTACAATTAGAGGCACTGGGGACTGCCCCAGTTGTATCATTCTGGTTTTTGTATCCACTGGTTTTGGAGTAGTCTCTGGCTCCCATGAAATTGGTGTAGTGTCTGGCTTCAATATTGGTGGACTCATCACCGGCTCCAATGGTGATTGACTGGTCTCCTGTGCTGGTTTTCTAGTTTTCTCAGAATCAGAAACTTTACGTGTCACTGGCATTAGATCCCTGAGTTTGGAAGGGAGAAACTTCATTTGGCTAGCAGATACCTGGGCACCTTGGGGTTCTTGTGGGGAAGGTGAGAGAACAGGTGACATAGTGGGTGAACTGAATTCTGCAACTTCTTCCAGTTTTGGATACTCAGTTAGGGTTGGCTGCAATGAGAAACGGTCTGGTGATATTGGTATGGTATCTGTCTCCGGTGCTGTCGACCATATCTCTGGTTCCAGGGGAGGTGACCTGATTGCTGATTCCAATCGTGGTGATCTGGTTCCTGGTTGTGGTGTCTTTGGTTTAGATACAGCCTGTGTTCTTGATGAAGCTCTCTTTGGTAGAGGGGGTGATAAGACAAGCCTGTCTGCTGGTTGTGTACTGGTCAAACTGAGTCCTGATGTTGTGACCACATCCGCTTGTGAAGATTCCCTTACGATTTGTGAATATGGGAGCATGTCCAAGGGTGTTTGCCTTGTCTGTGTCTCAAATGGCGGTGGTGTGGTCTGCGGCAGTGTTTTCATTCTCTCTGTTTCAGGTGATTTCAATGGTATTGGCAAGGCTATCCTGGGCTCTGATGATGTACCAGCTCCCCGTTTTGAAGATTCCACGATTATCTCTATAAGTGGCTTGCTCTCGGATGGCGTTGATTGTAATCTAGTTGTCTCCATTCCAGGCACTTGAAATGACATTGGTGATTTTGCCCTGTAATTAGCAGTTGCAGCAGGGTCTTGGCCTGTAGATACCTGATCATCTTGCTTTTCTTTTTGTGGAGTAGGTGGGAGAAGAGACCTGTCTGTTACTTCTGGCACAGTAACACAGAATTTTAAGGATGCTCTGGTCACACTGGCACCTAATGATGTGATGTCTTCTGATTTTGTAGATTCCCCAGGAAACACTGGCACTTGTTCTGTTTCTGGCGGGCCTGTTGTGATGATTTCTGTTTCTGCTGTTATAGTTCTCTCTGTGCTTGAGGACTCCCTCTGTATTTGAACTCTTGTTTGTGATGCTTCTCTTTGTTTAACAGGTTGAGTCTTTTCTTGGACCACAGATACCTGGCCACCTTCGATGTCTTTTGATGCAGTAGGTAAGGTGGTAACTCTGTGTGTCACTTCGGACACTGTGACATTGGGCAGGTTTGATGATGGACTGGTCAAACCTGATCCCGATGCTATGACATCATCAGATTTAGAAGATTTCACTGCAACTGAAATCTGTAAATTTACAGAAATTTCCGTTGTTTCCTTTCTCTCTTGCTCTTTGGAATCACTTATGGAATATACATGGCTTGTCCTCACACTGACGTCACAAGGAGATTGTGCAAGCTTACTTTCTACTTTAACATCGAGGGACGATGCTGGTACCTCAAACTGTCTTTCTGGTGTTTTTTCAGTTTCTTTTCTGTTTGACTCTTCTCCCACAATTTCAGTTTGAGATGAAACATCTGATGATGTTGCAGTCACCTCATTAGTGGTTATCCTGTTTCTAAAAAACGTCTTCTCTGAAAAGCGAAATTTACAAAATGGCATCTTAGTATTTATTTTAAAAATCACGTATCATAAGTGATCAAATACAGGATTTCTGGTGGATAGATGAGACTTGATGAGCTGATGCTAATGCATTAAGGATTATTGCTGTTTCTATATGCAAACAAACACATCAAAGCCTAATAGTGCACTCCCTGCATAGTAACTGTTGCTAGGTGACATGGAGAAGTCACTCAGTATTGGCTTTAAGTCAGTGGTCTAGCAATGCAAGATTACACTGAGCAATACAATTCAACAATAAAAAATAAAATGGAAGAGTAGCCTACCCCGCTGCTCTTGATACAGGAAGGAAACAACCTTGGGATCTGTTTCTTGCTGGGATTCTCTGAAATCTTTCATGTCAGAGAAGTACTGGATAACAAACTCCAGGTTGTCATTAGGTTGCTCTAGAAGAGTGGCTCTTGTAACGCACTCCAACATGCTCTTGTAGCCATATGTGCAGAGATTTTTGGAATCCATCCTTATATCACTGCTTGAACTTTAACTACAATAAGCAAATTATTTTACATTGAGAACTAATCTGAGCATAGCACCTCACATGCCATCACATATTGTCCTTTTGTTACTGTCTTTGTATGCATGCCTTTGATATGCATTGACTGGTCAAAGGCTCAGCTGATGGATTGATTCATCAAGATGTTTCTGAATTTGACACGTTAGTTCCACACTGGTGGAACTATCTAACACCCCTCCCAAATCAATGATATAACGGTCATCATAACAACTTCCCCCTTTGAGCTGCATTCGCTCCGGCCAATAGTGCACGCATATATTATGTAGTTAGGCTAAATTAAAAGGACTATTGTTGAGCATGGTGAAACATTTGGTCATTTTCAACCGTTATTGCAGCTACAATGTCCGTGCAAAAGATCACCTGGCAGCCTTAACCTTAGCAGTTGTTTTCTCTAACGCCAGTGTTCGACCCATGCACGCACGCGCGTGCACGCACACACACACACAAGATCATGCTTTTTCTATATTACCCCTGTTAGGAGAACCCTCCCATCCAATTACTGCAAAAAATGTCATTTAACCTTCATGTACGTCATGCCACACACTGCAGATACTGCAGCCAGGAAAAGCACCTACAGCTTAGATGTATTTCAGCCATGGAAACTAAAGAAAACAGCAACACTATGAATTAGGAAATTCTTTTGAGGTTAGTTACTTGCTGCTACTTGGACTTTTCTTCCTCAAATGCTGCTGTGTCTTGATGAATAAAGGTTCCTCTTGGCCTTGTTTTTGCATACGGTGGTTGTTGAATCAGTATGCAGAGAGCAAAGGTACCTGAGAGGGTGAGTCACTATCTGCCCGTAGATTAATTTACTCCTTCAGAACACAAATACATTTCCGAGGCTGCTGGCTTCTTTTCAACACTATCATAGCCGGCTCCAAATGTCACATTCGCAAGGTGAAAGACGGATGATCCAGAGCTTTTACACTAATTGGTGGCTTTATGAGTGCGACACAAGAGAGCAGGCAGTCCTCCTTTAACACCCTCTGACATAACATCCCTCCACAAGGTGCCAGCTGCCCAACTTTGATTGTAGCCAGAAATAAACTCCACCAGATCCATGCTGTCCTCACTCCCGCTGCTTGCCACCGACTTGGGTGCTGAAAGGTTAAGAATTAAAGTGTTCCAATCATCCCTGACAAATGAAAACACAGAAGTCAGAAGTAGCTCCACCTTTAACAAATCTCAGGAAAATATGCGGCTTTATGGCCTGTGGACGTATTGAAAAGGGGGCTGCAGTTTCGGCGAACAGCTGGGCGTAGTAGTGTTTTATGCCATACATCGAGGGTGCTTTCTACATGTCTGAGTGATGTCTAAGACTCTCGGATGTGCTTTCTTTCCCTGAATGGTACTCTAAAGTGCTTTTAACATCCCTTCATTCACCCATTCATACACTCGTGTTCACACACCGCTGCCCTACAAGCTGCAAACACGCTCATCGAGAACAGTTGGGGGTTTGATGGCTTGCTCAAGGACACTTTCACACAAGCACAGGTCAGCAGACCAACGCGGCTGTGAATCATCTGAATCGGCAAAGACTTGAAGGAAAAGATGTACCAGGGGAGAAAAAGTTTAATGATTTCTTGTGGTAGGACCAGACAAGACACCCGTGATCTGAAATGGAGGTTCATGGCACTCTTCGAAACAAACAAAAGACCCATCCTTGTAAGTTTTGATCTATCTGTCATATTTTAAAAGCGGTTCATCACTGCCGAACACGCTGATGCTGCCAGTTTTTTTCTCTCAGCCTGGAAACCGTTGCTAAGCCCCAATCACATAAAAGTCCCTTTATGTGAGGAACAATTCTTTTGCAAAGAGTTGTGATCAGTTTGTGAATCTCCTGCTGCCGTGGTTACTAAGAGCCTTTCGAAAAATCGTGTGGCACGCTATTGCCAAATGATGGGCAAGTTTTGTTATACATTTTGTTGCTGGTCATAAAAATAGCGTGTATAAATATATCTGCTGCAGGATTCGTTACATGGCATACAAACATGAAACTACTCCCTGCAAAGACCCATTCATTTCCTTAAGGCTTTGCTACCGGTTGTCATAGTCACCATAAGAACCCAAACCAGTGATTTTTGTCATTTAGAGAGCGCTGCTAGGCAGCAACCATATCAAAGTTATTTGATTTGTACAGTAACCTAAAGAGGTTTTTTTTCCATTTTTGTTGCCATCGTTACCTGATGGACAAAGAAAGGACATCCATGTACACGCCTACATTTGCTCAGGGGAATAATAAAGAATATCTTCCTCCTGTGACACATAATGAAGTATTTTGATGTGTCAGCACTGCAGTTAAGGGTCTGTC
The DNA here is from genome assembly GCA_903171835.1 of Mullus surmuletus. Lineage (NCBI taxonomy): Eukaryota > Metazoa > Chordata > Actinopteri > Syngnathiformes > Mullidae > Mullus > Mullus surmuletus. The sequence continues at coordinate 485,159 of CAESWR010000181.1, read as the reverse complement.
GGTGGGGGTCTGGCTCTCAAGTTGCTCGTTTTTGACTGAAAAGAACAAAGCAGACACTTTTCTCCGTTTGCAGCAATGTCCTGCGCTCTGGTCACCATTGTTCTCTCTCTGGTTGAGGGACCTTGTGCTCTTTTTTAAATGAAGGAAAGTCAAATTCATTTCTAAAAGATAAAAAGTATTTCGAACAATGCAAACCCTTAATCAAGTGCAATCAAGAACAGACCCCCACCTATATTAATGATCACAAATGAACTTCAATAGTCATTTGTCCTTAATCAAGTCTAATGCTCTGATTTATTCACTTGAAATCATTTGACTGCACACGCTGTGAGATATGGAGGATTTCTACGAACGATTAAAAACACATTTGAGCGAGTAGAAGTACTCTAAAGTAGTCAGTTTACGGGAGACACTTCTTTCCACAGCATGAGAGACTGCGCCTCTATCGATGAGCGCGTCTGACACAATACCTCATTCTCAGATCTATTTTGTATTTCAATTATCCACCGCTCGTCCTGTATTGATTAACAGTTTTCCTGGCTCGCCTCCACTGATGATAAACAGATACAAGAACGCGGGGCCCGCTGCTCCGTGCAACCTCAAACTTGCCAGATGCGTCATTCTAATGCAAAAAAGAAAAAAGTTTAAAGTGGGCCAGCAAAATCCATCATGAAGTGGAGATCTCGATTTGATGCATTGTGGGGTCACATGATCACGTCAGGAAGAGGCTGTTAACAGACCGAAGCCATTTAATCCCTTTATGCTTTAACGTCGTGATCAAATAAAACACTCACAGGCTCTTTATAGGAGCACCTGCAATGGATATGAGTGACTTGTGCTTTTTTTCCGATGTCCATCAGCCCATCAGCGGGGTGGGGGATTCGCCCGTGAAGCCCCCGCCTCACTGCCGGCGGTATAATTAAAATGGACGAGGATGCAGGCCCCGGAATTCTGTCTTTAATGCCCTCGGCCCGCCGCCAGTCACGACTCTGGGATATGCCACCACTGATTTACTGGCTTTTTTTAAAAACTTTTTTTTAAAGGGGCCACTCTGCTTTATCATATAATCGCAATGAGAGTGTGTAAACAAGCGGGGGG
>CAESWR010000181.1:448061-464934 GCA_903171835.1 Mullus surmuletus | reverse complement strand
TGCGTGACGAGCCGTGCACGGACGGAGGAGTCACGCCTTCGCAATTACCTGAAACATTGAGAAGTCCTCACAGTTTAAAGTTCCATCGGGCGCCGCCATAGTGGAAAGCGCGGTCCTGCGGTCACGGCGCCTTTGGCTGCCCGACCCGGTGCCTGCTCACAATTCCGTTATATATTATTACAATTCCCCTCACAAATTATCGAAATATTTGTTGACTTTTATTAATTAACCATTCACATTGAATTAGATGCACCACGTAGCCCTATGTTTTATATTAGCGCCTGGTGGCACGCATTGAAAAAAGTTAGGCGTCTTTTTATGACGTCACAAAGCCGGTCAACAAATGATTTATTTAGTAATATAATTTTTTTTTTAATTTTTAATTTTTGTTCCTGTATTTGAAGTCTGTATAAAACATTTTGAGAAGTGGTATTTTATGAGCAGTTTTCTATATGTTTATGTCTATACTATTTTCATATGTCTATTTTTATATGTCTATACTATTTTCATATGTCTATTTTTATATGTCTATAGTATTTTCAGCAAGACAGCAATACACACACAGGAATAATATGACAGAATTTAATGATAGTTCATGGACTGTTCATGTTCAAAGATATTTCTCCACTTAAAAGTATTAAAAAAGAAACCCGATGAATAAAGATGAATGTGTTTAACAAGTTTGACAAAAATACCTGACATAATAACCAGTCAACATCAAATTAACAAACATTTTTGATTGATGACACCGGCACTGATAAACATAAAGAATCAACAGCATGGCATCTCTAACAAACGGTTCTAGGTTCATAATCTATAGGATACATGGATCAGCTTTTACATGGCTCTTATACCACAAGAGTTTGGCACGAAAATAACTTGACACTAAAATAAATGAAGTGGAGTGCAAAAGCAAGCAAGTGCTACAAAAAGTTATATTCCACAAGCCAAGAATAGCAATTAGTTATAGAACTACATATAGTTTTACTCCACGAAGGTAACACTGAGATGTTCTGCTGTAAACATATGGGGAGTCCACATGCCTGTGTCACCCCAGGTTTTTGTATGTCATGACAAGATTATGTTTTTTTGCTGTGTAATGTATGTAAACCCATTTGTTTAATATAATTCTAGATCTTCAAACAGGCATTAGAAATCCATGAGATATAGTGTTGTGATGCATTTAGCAAACAGCAGCAAGGTGAAGCAGCCTGTGATCCTGCATCATGCACACTGTTCCCTACTGGACCTTTTTCTCTCAAAATGATGGAATGATTTATTTAAAACAATACTTTATCAATACTGAACAGCCAAAATAAGCGAGTATTCAAAACACTTCTTAGTAGCACGTGCAAAGTGCTTGCAAAGCCAAATTTCTGCAATTTTGGAAAAAACGGGGAGTCATAAAGGTGAAATGAAGCTGATCTGTGCAGGTGATGAACAGGGTCTTCCTTTTCTGGTTTCTTCCATTGTTGCATCAGATGCTCGCTGCAGGTTTTTCTGCAGGACTGGCATTGGGAGGCTTCAGCTTCATCGTATTGCAAAAGTTCACGAGCTGTCCTGGAACCTCTGCCAGCACACTCTTTGCCAGGGCTTCTTTAGGGCCCTGATGTGGGAAGAGGAGTTAGAAAGGGTCAAATGTGAGAAGTAGAGAAGTCTGCATGAAAAAATAACTTTCAACTAATTATGATGTAATAATTATCACAGTGATTGAGTTAGACGATTGGATGATTGGATAAATGCAAGTTTGGCAGTTTAAAGGAAAATCCCACACTTCGTTGTCTTTTAATTACAGTTACAGTACACTTGCAGTGTTTTATCACAATGGCACTTGCAAAATTGCATTAGCAGTACTAACTACAGTAGTACTCAGTACTACTTATATTATATTTGACTAATTTCTGTTATGATTTTGTCAAACAGATTTCTGAGGAGAAGCCAATAAAACAATACTGTGAATCTACAAAAAAATTAATCGAGGTGGAATTTGCCTTTAATCTAACCAGGAATGTTTTAGAGATGAGTCACAAATGCAAAATAAAATAATTTTCAGAAAAGAAAAAGGACAGAACAGAACTTTTTCAAACTTTCCATTACCATAAAACTGGAGTCAAAAGTTTGAAGTTTGAAGAATGGCAGCGTGTAGAAATAATGGGGTTACTATCAGTTTCTATTTGTAATTAAAGTTTGCCATGCCAGGATGCAGTGAGGCAAGCAAAGACTAGTACGGCAAGGGGGCATTATATTGAGATATTTGGGGTACCCCTATGAAGGATTGGGCTCTTGGGGAGGCTTCAGTTTGAATAAACTGAAGAAGGAGGCCACTTGTTGAGGTAATTCTGCCAATACACTTTGCGCTAGAGCCTGGCTTGGTGCCTGCAAAAAGAGATGAATAAACACGGGGCACAAGGTAAACTAAGAGAGGACGAGGGGCATCCCTTCGCATCAGGGAGAGGATACTAGCATAATCAACTAGCAAATTATTTCCAGATGAAATGCTTTGAAAAATAGCTCGGAGAGCATGCACCTTATTTAAGCAGTGAGTTAGCGGATTGAAAAAATGAATACGCTGGAATCAGAGCAAACACCGTACGCGTACGCACATCAAGCTGTAAAACTCACATTTTTGAAATCCCTAAATGGCACAAACTGGACGATGTCTCGCATGGCGTTCTCGCCTGTCAGAGACCGGAGGCACCCATCGTCTCCGTCCAGGAACTCCATGGCACTGAAGTCTGCCCCCCCGACGCCCACGATGATGACGGACATGGGCAGCCGGGAGGCGTTGACGATGGCACTACGCGTCTCATCCATGTCTGTGATCACTCCGTCGGTGATGATGAGCAGAACATAGTATTGCTTCAGGAGGGAAAAAAACAAATTGCTGTCGGATCTGTCAAATACTATAAAACTAAAAATAGTGTATGGCGACTACTGAAAAAAGCCAAGCTCACTGCTGCAGTGGTCTGCTGTAGCGCCTGTTTCGCAAAGGAGGCCACATGGTTGATAATAGGGGAGAAGTTGGTTGGTCCATAGAGTTTAACCTGGGGCAGACAAACCCTGTAGGCCTCCACGATACCTTCCACGCCTACACAAAGAGAAGATGTAAATGCACGACAAATACTAATATATTTGCATATGTACAGCAGATATTGTGCAAACATTGGCTAACATACCGGCACAGAATGGATTTGATGGATTGAAATTGAGGGGGAACTCATGGGAAACCTGTTTTGGGAAGCATAGAACCATCATAACCAGAAGTCGTTTGTTTTTGCAAGGCTCATGTGAATTTTAGTTTTACCTGCCACGAGGGAGGGATCTGAGCTCCAAAGCCGAAAGCAGGGAACATCTTGTCACTACGATGAAAGGGACAAACAGCATGTTTAAGTAACTAACAGAATGTTTTTTAAACCATATCGATACCTGTATACAAACATACCTGTCATAATCCTGGATGACATTGCCCACTGACCAAATTGCAGAGAGGTACTCGTTTACCCCCTGAGGACTGATGTAATGCAGAGACTGAGGAGACCTGGGGTCCCCATTGGAGCCCGTGAAATCGATCGCCACCTGTTGTGACACGCGTGGACCCGCACGTTTTAACACAGGAAAGATTACAGGTGGTTGCGGATATTGTTTAAGGCTGCAGATCCATTGCATCGATTTAAAGAAATTCTCAACTTACAGTGAAGTTGAGTTGGCAGCCTCCCATGATATAATCCAGGAAAGTATACTCTTTCACCACCTACAAGGTTTTGTAATCAGTGTGATGCAAGAGTAGTGAACAGCATGCACATGAGAAAAAGGTGTGTGAAGCCTTATTTACCTGGCACAGCTTCACGCTGACAACACCAGAGTTCTTGTAGCCTTTCTTCTTCTGTTTCTTTTTGCTGTTGATGCATTCAAATTCTGCCTGTGAGAGAAAACAGGGTCTTGTTGATGCTCCAATTCAGTTAAGAGCTAGTTTTACAGTCCAAAAATACAATGATTATTCTATTTAATCATTACTAGTTTGATAATAGCAACCGAATGACACAAATGAATGATCTATGATTCAATATAATAATTAGTTATAATAATAATTAGCCTCTTACACCCCTTAACCCTCTCAAAAATACACAGTCCTACCGGGGAGGTGCGCGATCCTTCCTGCAGGCGCGTCATTGTGGTCTCAAAGATACCAATAAGGTCATGGGAGCCATCGTTGTCGTAGTCGTAACACTCGACCTGCAAACAGGTTTCAGTCAGAACGCAGAGTGAGATGAGCGACCTGGCAAAAGGCCAAATTCAACTGATTCACACGAAGAGGACAAATAAAGGGTTGATTCACTCAAAATATCCCAACTGATAGATTCCTGACTCAAGCATTTCTCTCCGTCATCTCATGAAAGCTTAAACAAAGAGGTCAGGGTACCGATGGACATAAAATGAGTGAAAACACTTTATCTCTGTACAAAACAGGAAAAAAACATGCAAAAGTGACGTTCAAACCATGACTGTTTGTAATACCACAGGGGTAGAGAATGACCGCCTGCCGTTTCAGACAAAGCTTTTCTATGAGTTCAATGAGACAAACTCGGACGAGTGGAAAAATCTGCTCAAGATGTGTCTTGTACTTCCCACCAACTCTGCTCACACACTTCACCCGTTAAGTGATGGTAAGATGAAGGAAAACGGACACTGATGCAACGGGTAACTCACTTGTCTTGTATACTTGGAAACAGCGTCCTTCCGGACATGTTTGCTTCGGAAGTTAAAAGAATATACGTCATCAAACTACAGCTAAATATACTTGTACGGAAAGTCTGTTCAAGACACACCCAACAAAATGCTTGTCGCTCCAATCAATGAGCTGTGTTGTTTCATAACAACAAAAATGACTGGAGCCAGTGACATCAGCGCCTGACGCGGTGGTTTCCACTGTGACGTATCACACATTTAACAAACTCAGAAGAAGAAATGAAGGATATTTATGTGCTTAATTATACTGAATCTGTATTGACATTTAAATAATGGTCGATAAAACTCTGACTTTTTGCAAATTGGTGTATGTTAATTGTGCAAAAGAAAGAAAAAAAAGCGCACTTTTATTGCTTTGTCCATGTCTCCTCCACAGAGAGATTGCAGGGGGATTCGAAAGGGTCTCCATGTAGGATTCAAGTTATTCTTCACCACCTGAGGACAGACAACAGTGAAAGTCATCATTGCATCGATGAAAGAATTATTGCTATAGTAGCTAAGAAGCCGTTTGTAGGATGCGATAACGGCGATCACGGTTATTACATCCGTCTATGGCACAATAAAACACTTTTTTTGTATGTTTGTTACCGCCAATAAAGAAATCAAAGTGGTTCTGCAGGGGCCCTAATCACTTTCACCATCACTGCTCTTTGAACCAGAATGCAAGTGTAACACAGTTTGGCCTTCATTAAAAAAGAATTTTCAGGTTACAATTGAGTTTACCTCTGTCCTGTGAGCCAGCTGCCATCCGGTTTGTGTTTGCTTGTAGAATTCCAGATAAGGATCAGATTTCCCAAAGAAATCCTGGATGTTATTCAAAGAAACGCATCTTCATTATCCTCAAATCCCATACAAATATCAATCAGAGTATTTCGATGGAATCCCACTTCACCTTGTTGTCCAGCTTCCTTGCTTCCACCTCGAAATTCACCACCCGGTTGTCTTTTATTTCTTCAGCACTGATCTACAGCAGGATAAGTATTGATAGTAAGACATGAAATGCAGAGCGCCGTTTCTAAATGGTGCAGGATTTACCGCGTGCCGTCACTCACCGTGATGGTCCCTTTTCCTGCAGGCGATTTGTTCTTCAAAACCAGTGGTCGGGTCAGTTTTTTACTGGATACAACCTGAGTGCAGGTAAAAAAAGCAACACTGTTAAAGTTAGGGGTTATATTACACGGACGAAGTTGACACAACAACTTTGATATCTGAAGGTCTAAGAGTGGTGTCTAATTACAAATACTGCTGCACTCTGACGCGGAGACCTTGTGCCAACACTGCGGGCAACTGAGAATCGATTTATCAACTGATTTGCAGAGTAAGCAATTGAAACACACAGAGGTGACAGGAGAGATAAATGGGGGGGGGGGGGAGGGGACATGATAAACACACAGCACACACATGACGCTGTGCTGTCTGAGAATAAATGTGGGATTCTTCACCTGGCCCAGGGTGCACTCCAGTTCTCCCAGGAAGTCATCGTCACTCAGATCAATCGTCTTGTTGTCAATATCATAGATCCCAAATTTCAGCTTCTGCACCATCTCAAAGTAATAGTCGATGACGAACTTCTTGGCAAACCTCGGGCAGAGGCAATTCTGGACCTTCTCTGTTCGGCCCACCTGTTGGAATAGTTTTTTGGTTGAATAGCCGGCAACAAAGATTCAGGAGATCAGTAGCTATTATTCGTCAATGATCAACGCTGCCCTGAAAATCTCACGTACAGGTCAAACTGTGACGTAAGTGCCACCGCCCAAGTCTCTACCCAGACAGTAAAATATAACAGGACCAGACATGGGTCAGATGTTCTTGGCCCAGATTGGTAAAGCGGATCCACCCCAGTATCTTATATGTTGCTTATGTTTTTTTCATGCATAATCAATAATGATAGAGTGAATCGCCGCACCGACCTCATACCACTGAGAGTCTGCACTGCTCGTCAGCAGCACACACAGAGGATCTGACTTGGAGCCGATGTCTTTATCCAGAAGGTTGTCACAGGCCACCGTCAGCTCCACCTTGGTCACACACTGGGCTGCCATCCTTGCACTGCTGCACAGCTGTTCCTGCAGGGCAAAAGGGGGCATTAAACACGTGCATACAGCTGATCCAATCAATCAATGACAGAAATACTGATCGATTATTATATGTATGCAGTGCTTTCCCAGTTTAGCACTCGGGTCTTCAGTGATTGGACGACGGCTGAAGGCTGGAAGCATATGGGGTGTCCTGCTGAGCTCTATGACGTCACTACCTTCTTCAAAGCCGACGTAAAAACATCCAAAAAAAACTACAAATATCGTGTCCTTGCGATGGTTCCTTTTGCCTTTACGTGCGAGCAGCCGCCAGTGTGGAAGTTCAACGGTCTCGCTAATTCCGGGCAGCGTGACGTCACAGCTTCCCTCCCTAAAGAAGGCCTTGCAAACATTGAGAAAAAACGACGGGTGGAAACGATGACACCATATGTTTGCAGTCCGGCGGCTCGTAACGGGAGGGGAAAGTGTGTGCTGAATAAATGCTAAATATAAAAGAGCGACTTCCTCCAAGATGAGGAAGCAAACAACTCACCGTTGAAAGTAGGGCACGGAAATTCCCGAGAAGTTCAAACGCTTAAACTACCGCCGCAGCGTGACAGCGTTGGCGCCAAATCAGGAAGTTAACCGTCAGGAGGAAATTACTACAATCCGGAGTTTTTTCTTTCACCGCGATTGGACGACAGACTCTTGACACATTCTCTGCAATTGTTGACGGCGCGAGGGCGTAGATACTTATTTGTTTTGCATGCTTTTATTCTGAAATGCATCCGCCGGAAGTGCTTTTGATAGTAACGGAAAAGGAAGTGTGTTTTCTGCAGTTGTCTGTTGTTAAAGGCCACAAAAAAGATTAAGTCTAGAAAAATGTTTCTTTTCAAGTCGTACTGGTTAACTGGTAACAAAGAAGTCTATGAAATGAGATTGTCCCATTGTAAATAATAAATAAATAATAAATAATAAATTTATTTTGAAAGGTTTCACCGGAAAAGCGTTTATGACATCACGCCAACGACAATTGCGGTGTTTGCTGTTACACTGCCGCCGGTGGACAAACAATGGAAATAATCTCAAAAGTGTTTTTATTTTTTTTAAAGTTTTGATTGACTGGAGTACATAACAGTGCTGAAAACATTCATTACAATAATATACAGAATTAAAGGATAGTCTACAGTATTTTCTTTTTTTAATGGTGACTTATAACGCCATAGATTTGTTTTCTGAATGATTTTATTCAGTGTGTTATGGGAATGAAACAAGACATGTCATATTCTTGCATTGCATCCTGTCATCATATAAAATACAGATAAGATTAAAGGCCGTCGCCATTACAATTTTTGGAGACAATGTGATTAGTGCAAAAAGCTAATCTTTAAAACAAAAATAAATACACACTTAAAATCTTGAATTACACCACATTTGTGACACAAAGTAAAGTAAGAAAAATATATATAGATACATAAACCTATATAGTGGTACAACTCTGAACATTTACATACTTGTAAACAGTTGATCAGCATAACTGCTTCTTGAGATTTCCTAGCACCCATATGGACATACAACACGGTATGCCAAATAAATGGAATACTGAATATAAAATTAATAAACAGGAGTGTGAAAAGCAAAACAGCAGCTGGGATACAACACTATAATTTCTTTATGTAAAAGATATTCATTTGACATCCTACATCTCTAACAAACCTTATGTAAACACTTTTAAGTGTAATTTGCGTTAATAAAGGTACATTAGTGGTACTGCATTTGTACAATGCAGTGATATTGTTCAAATAAAGTGATTAAAGGCAACATTGATCAACAATAGCTGCAATAAGTGAGTATTAAGCCCTTTCATGCAGACTTTTTGACAGATTTTTGTTCGCTGCCTTGTTGCATCTTTTCCTTTGAGTCATGCCACATCAATGCAGCCAATTCTTCATACTGTGCTACTCGTAAAATCAAATAAAAATCACTTCAATTCTAACTATTCTGGCACTTGAGTCGTGAAGTATTAGGGTTACATATTAAAATTTGGTGCAGGCTTAAGGTATTAAGGCATGATGACAAAAAAAAATTACAAACTACTTACACGTTATAGGGAAAGAAATGTGGCATGCTGATTTATCCTGGCACTTGTAACACAACTTGGCAACCCTGTGGCTGAATACAAGTCTGTAACATGGAGATGTGATGGTGCACTGAGCAGGGAAAGGTTGGTTCCAGGGATACATCACTGAGTCAATACTGGTGCTTGGGGTTCAGGCAAAGGCGTGTCAGTCTGTGGTGGTTTCAGATTCATCTTGTTGAAGAAGCCCGAGATCTGACCTGGGACCTCTGCCAGGACGCTCTGGGCGAGCATTTCCTGCGGACCCTGGAGCAACGAAAAGAGGGGGAGAAAGTGGTGATGGTAACGATGTAACCATGGCGCTTTGCAGAACAGCAGGAGCTAAAGCTACTAAAACGAATTAAACTAAACTAAAGAAGCGGAGATTTTTAGTAGTTTAACAGATCTTTGAATGCAGGACGTTTGCATCGGTGTACTTCCTACATTATCCCATCAATCTTTGAAGCAAAAGCTAAAAACCTTGGTATAACAGTCCGTGTAAAAAGATGTCATTATGCTATTCATGAGTCATATGCAATGAAGGAGAAGCGGAATGCATTAGGGAGCCAGATGGGGGGGTTCGCCTACATTTTTAAGAAGCACTGGGCTCGTTGGGGGGCTTCAGACCAAATAAATTGAAGAAGGAGGCCACTTGATCAGGCAACTCTGCCAGTACACTTTGGGCAAGTGCTGCATTGCCTGCCTGAAATAAGATGTGCATTCATTCAAACTCATGCATTATTTGGATAAGGAAAATCTGCACAGTAGCCGAAGAGGGTCGCGGCTGCAGCATCGCCCGCCGGATAAAGCTTACATTTTGAAATTGTCGGAATGGCACAAACTGCACGATGTCCCGCATTGCGGCCTCGCCTGTAGCCGAGTGCAAAACCACGTCGTCTGCATCCAGGAACTCCATGGCACTGAAGTCTGCCCCGCCCACTCCCACGATGATGATGGACATGGGCAGGCGGGAGGCGTTAACGATGGCCGTGCGCGTCTCATCCATGTCTGTGATCACTCCGTCGGTGATGATGAGCAGAACATAGTATTGCTGTGAAACATAAGACAGTGAAAAAACACATGGGATAGAAATCAGCTGCAAGTGAGAGGTGAAGAAGTACTGCAGTCCTTCCATAACAGCACAGTTACATGCTGAAGATACTATTTTACAAACTCACAGAGGCCGTCTGCTGCTGCAAGGCTTGCCGGGCAAACCGGGCTACGTGGTTGATTATTGGGGAGAAGTTGGTGGGACCATAGAGCTTCAGCTGATGCAAGCACCGCTGGTAGGCTTCAACAACACCCTCTATACCTACGAAACACAATCAGACACACATGAAAAGTCACTGTACTGCAAGAGACAAATTAATTACCTAAATGTAATGACAAACAAATGATAATTTATGATTAATATTCTAATATTACCTGCACAAAATGGATTTGCAGGGTTGAAGTTGATGGGAAACTCGTGGGAGACCTGTAAATATATACATATATATATATATATATACCTGTGAGAATTACACTTTGCACAACAATCAAGCTGCAACTGCAAACAATTACAACCAAAAAGCCTCACATGCCACGTGGGAGGGATCTGAGCTCCGAAGCCAAAGACAGGAAACATCTTGTCACTACCGATGCACAACACACAACCACAAGGACCATAAGACTCCAGGAAGTGACAGAACCTCCACTTTTGAAACTACAAACTGAGAATTAAACTATGACACCACAGGAAATCAATGACAAATTCAAAAAAGCCCCCTTTGCATCCTGTTGCCCCTCTGTGTTAAAGGTCTCAACCCCCTTAATTTATTTTCCCACCTGTCATAGTCCTGGATGACATTTCCCACAGCCCAAATAGCTGCCAGGTATTCATTGTAGCCGTTGGGGTTGATGTAGTGGAGGGACCTCGGGGTGCTGGGATCCCCATTGGAGCCGGTGAAGTCAATCGCAATCTGGAACAGAGAAAACAGTAAATACGGAGTTGAGTTAATCTACACACATGTTTTGTGTTCCATTTAAACCCAGTACTCACTGTGAAGTTGATCTGACAGCCGCCAAATATGTAATCGAGAAAAGAGTACTCCTTCACAATCTGCGAATGAGATACAGGAAAAGTCTAGCATGTTAACAAAGCTGTCCCATCAATTTTTTTTTTTTTTTACATGTTACGACATGCAGCATAAATAATCCTAGCGCTGTACTTTGGAAAAGCACTTATTCGAAACGTGAAGTCACAAAGAAGATATAAAACCGCACCTTGCATTTCTTAATGATTATAACACCGGAGTTTTTGTATCCTTTCTTCTTCTGTTTCTTCTGGCTGTTGATGCATTCAAACTCAGCCTGAGAAAGAAGGCAGATACACCAAATAAGTATTTGAATAAAGATTTGATTACAGTAAAACCACAGATAAACCCCACCCTGCCATGTTTTAACGAGGGACAACGTTGCCCTGAGGTAATAAAGACGATACTCACAGCGTAGGTTTCCGACGCCTGCTGTATTTGGCAGAGCGTTGCGTGGAAGGACCCGATGATGCTGTGGGAGCCGCTGCTGTTGTAGTCGTAACAATCGATCTGGAAATAAAGAGAGTGAACAAGAGCAAGCTTAGTTCTTTGATTTTGAATGAGCGAAAATAGAGACTATTATAATGGCCATGCTATTCAAGCAAGATGTGAGGGCCAAGCTTTAAGTAAGGCAACACCCAAGAGTCAAAGGTTTAAAAGAAAGACCCACACAGGGTTACTATTTGACAGCAGCGGCAGGCACAGAGGTGTGGAGAACATGGAGAGATCAAACGGGTCTGGACTCGTATGAAGGATCAGACAAACTGTGACGCTACAGTCAAGAAGCTGGAGGGCGAAGATAGCACCGGTAACTGTGAGCGACCAGACTACACAGTTATCTGTGACCACACGTCATCCGTCATGGCGAAGCTGGCGGTTTGGCTCCATGAAATGGAATTACTGGGTGACAGCAGGCCAAATTTACAAAAGGAATCTATGATTTTTGTCCTTTTTTTCTCACTAGTAAGAGGCATATATTCATCTAATGAGACGCCAAGACACTTAAATAAAAAAAAGAATTGTAGCTATTTTGAAACTGGGCCCCTGTCTTAATAAATAATAGGGACAAAGATATTTGGAATGCTTTCCTATATCAAAAACTGCTGCTCATTTTATTCACCGAATTCTTAAATACAGCCAAAAAGTACGAGATGTTACAGCAGATTTTTAAAGATGTCAAATTTGAAAAACTTTGAACTCAGTTTCCATTGTGTGTATTATTACACATTATAATTACAATCTGAACATGCAAAAACAGCTCCAGTTACTGGAGATGGACTTTTAGAGAGAGCAACTTCCACATTGCATTCAGTCAAGTGACTCCTGGCTTTAAGTGTTCTTGCTCAACATTGGAATGCTTCCAAAAACTTTGCCTTATTTAATGGTTAACTTAGCCGAACCAACAAAAACCAGGAAAGACAGGGCCACGGTTTACAAACACTACTAAGTGAGGACTTGATAATACTCTGCATTTGCACCAAATCATTATACATTTTTAGAATTAAATAAAATTGCCGTTCTGGATTCAAACTAATGGAACCAAACGTCCAGGATGGCAGTGGCGATTACACTCATCGTTACAAAAACAAAAGTGGACATACATCTAAAAATGCGTCATGTTCTTGACAGACAGATGTAGATGTGTGAAGTAATTGTGCTTGTCCTGTTAACAGACACGGCATCTTTCACACGAAAAGCACTCATGGTGGAGGGAGTAAACTCACTTGCAGCGTTGCCTGGAAGTCATTCCTTCCTGACAAGTGTGCTTTATCAGAGTTAAGGGACGGAAAACAAACAAAAAGCACATATCCTTATCCATATAAACTAATGCTATCAACACAATTTGAGGTGAGTGAGCCTTAACCACAACAAACATCAAGAAATCCCTTCATACATCCCAAATGAAGCATTGAATCGATCTTGTTAGTATTCAATTAAAAAGCTTTGCTGCTGCTTTGTATCAACGTCGCTACTTGCAAAGTTGTGAGAGGCTGCGGAAGACAGGCTTGTTTCAATCCGGGTCTATGGAAAGTACCTTTATTGATTTCTCAACGTCGCACCCACACAGCGTCTGCATGGGGATTCTGAAGGGCTTCCACACTGGATTCAGGTTATATTTGATCACCTGCGTGATGGCACAGATCAACGTTGGTGACACGCACACATCCAACATTGTGCTTTGTTGAAAACGATGCTGACATTACTGATTGCTTTCACTTTGGTTCTTTCGGCAATGCAAAATTATAGAAAAAAATGTGTAGATTAGGGTTAAGGTTTTGTCATTTCCAATTAGTTAGTCATAACATCACCTATCCTAATACTTATGCCTTCATCGCCCCTTGTACCAAGCAAGGGTCCGCTCCAAAAAGACCCTTACCTCTGTCCGATGAGCCAACTGCCATCCAGTCTCTGTTTCCTTGTAAAATTCCAGGAAAGGGTCAGACTTGCCGAAGAAATCCTAAAAAACAAACAAGATGAAGAAATGTGGCTGAACCAAATCAATACAGTGCAATCAGCTTCTAGCATTTCAGCATCAGTGATCCCTAAAGGTAAACAAGGATTACCTTTTTATCCAGTTTCCGACCTGCGACTTCAAATTCGACCACCCTGTTGTCTGTTTTCTCTTCAGCGCAGATCTACAAAACATGACACGACAATCCCGGTGGAAAACATCCACACATGTCATCTGGAAGCCTCACACCCTAAATGCCCACAGATCTTATTAGTAGAAATGAAAGCTACTCACAGTAATGGTTCCCCTTCCTGCTGGCCTCTTGTCCTTCTTGAGAAGCGGTTTTGTTATCTTTCTTGAGGACACGATCTAAACACAATAGGACAGTAAACGCCGAGCGCCGCTTTCAGCATCAACTCCAAAAAGCACCGCCTGCATTTCTTTTAGAGTTTGACCATTTCTTTTAGTGGCTCAACTAACCTGTCCCAAGCTGCACTCCAGCTCTCCCAGGAAGTCAGCGTCCTGCAGGGAGCCTCGATCGTCGTCGATGTCGTAGACTTCGAACCTCAGTTTCTGCACCATCTCAAAGAAGTAGTCGATGACGAAAGCCTTGGAAAATTTCGGATTGAGGCAGTTATCGATCCTTTCGGTTCGGCCGATCTATCAGAGGGAGGAAGAAGTCGTTGGATGTCGAACCCTGTGATTACATGCTAAAAAAAAAAGCACTTTACAGAACAGCTTCTTGTGCTTTAACCCTATAATGCCAAATACATCAAATTTGATACAAGCGTTTCTGAGACCCATTGCATCACCTTTGGGTAAAAACTTCACTCAAAACCCTCTTGTAACCAATCTGAAAATTGCATTTTTTTGATTTTCCAATGACATTTTCTATAAAATGTGTAGTAATATTCTAACATGAGCACTTACTCTATTGAAGCAAGTTATAATTACTTACTTTTTTGCATTTTAGCATATAGTAATATCGTGCAGAAACCAGGTAAAAAGTGGAATTTTTTCAAATTTCGTGAAAGGGTCAAACAAAGGTTCCAGATTCATGAAATCAGAATTTTCGGTCCATTATTTCTGGGGTCAGGCATTATAGGGTTAACCTTAAAACCATATGACTGACCTCAATCCACGCGGTCCCCGAGGTGTTCATGTAGAGCACACACAGAGGGTCCGACTTTGAGAACACGTCCATGTCCAACAGGTTCTCACAGGAGATGCTCAGCGACACTTTGGCCAAACACTGGCCCATTCCTGAGGAGCTCGCGCCTCCAAACGCCGCCATCGCAGCCTGAAAACACACTCACGGGACTGACACACAGCACAGGACAGAGAAACGCAGTTGAGTTTCTGAGACAATGCTTGTGTGTCAAACAGTGTGTGTATTGTTCTGTCAATAATCATGAAAATATCAATGCTCAGCAGGAAGCTTTGATGTAAAAAAACCCACCCACAGCAGACCAGTGTCATTCAAAGGAGCAGCCCTCACTTTCAACACAGTAAACAAGTTAACCTCTTAACATGCAACTGCCTAGCAACAACCGTTGCTAGGCAAAAGAGTTTTCCAACGATAACCAACGCAAACACAGTGTTTTTAAGTGTTTAAATGCAGGGGTTTTAACGACGATCACGTGACCACGCCCCTTTTAGAAACTTTTACCCCCCAAAAACTAATTAATGACTTGAAAATCCACTCAGTTGGAGACAAATTGAGCCACAAAACCACGTGTTTTGATGAAAAATTTGCATTTTAGGGGCGATTTCTGCCGTCAAGTGGCAGACATGTGACACGACACAGGATGCGTTCATAAAAAATAATGATTAAAATCCATGTTGTGTAAAAACACAATGTTACACAACATTAAGTTTGGGCTTTTTTTTAACGCCGATCGACGGTGACAACAAGAATCGACACGGTTTTGGGTTTGTTTTCACAGCGTTTCGCAACGATAACGGCGCGTCGAATCCGGCACGAAACGGAACCGTATCGAACAAAACGTCCAAATTGATTATTAATTATTGATTATTAATAGTGGAGGGACAAACTTCATAACTGGACTAAGACAGCAGACACGTCAACACTTAACAGCTGTTTTTTGGGTTTTTTTTTTGGTCATTTCGTCACACCTTCGGACCACCAGCTGATCACATCTGGAAAAACATCGAAAAGGAGAAGACGTCAAAGGTTATTTTCATCATGGTTTTTGTGTTTCCTACCGAGTAGAAAAGCGAGGGGCAGAATGGAGGGGTCTTCGTGTTTGTGTTGGGCGGAGGTTGTTGGAGAGGGTGTTGCCTGGTGCGCTCGTTTTAATGGAAAGGGGCGCCCGCGGGAGAGAGGAGCAATGCGCCAAAAGGACGGCGGCTGCACCTGCAAACTTTTCACCAGCAGAGGGCGCCAAAGGAGACGCGATAAAGCCACTCATTACAGTTGCACAAATTGAACCTGAGAAGGGATAAAACTGGATTGAACTACTGTACAAATCAATACATTTTTTTTTTTTTTCACAAGGCAGCTCAACTGTTAAGGCCTAGTTTCAGACGCAGGATATAATCTATATTTACTTTTATTTTCAGATTCAGATTTTTCAGATTCAGACTTTTATTGTCATTGTACAATGAAATTAAAGCAGCACGGAGTGGTGTTTTCCTACAAAAGTGGAGTAAAAAATAGAATGTAAACAAAATAAAATAAAATAGACTCTATACAAAGTTAAATAGTAGTAATTGTATCAGTGTATCAATGTATTTTTCTGTGCTTGTGTGGAAAATGGTCCGTTGGATTGACATTTTTTCTCGTGGTATTTTCTGATGTTTTCTTTTTCTGGATCTCTGAGTGGCTGAAAATCGGGACACAACAAAAAAACAACAACCGACCCAGCGTCAACATTTTGCATGCATCTACAAACAAGAGCTGAGGTCGCACATATCACATCCAAATGAATGCCTCACATGTAAATGATCACGTCAGGATCGCATCTCATTGTTAGATTGATTTTTGGTGTGTTCTTTATCTTTTTTTGCGCAATTCCTCGTGGTTTACAACGATTGACTGGCCCTTCTGTGTTGAACATGTGGTACTATTTGATTGACAAATAATTGCTTTTAAAAGTAACATCTTAAAAACATTTTTTTATCTCAACATGGCCAGTAAACTGTGTATATGACTCACATTTATAACATAACAGCAGAAATAACATAATAATTCATTTCTTATTTAGTCTTCTGAGGCTTGAATTGGTTTATCTCAAAGGGACACAAATGCAGCATGATTTAACATATAATACATTTAAAAAGTAAACTAAGATCTGTTTGGTATACATGTTGGTTGATTATGTAAATGGAATCCTAGGTCTTGTTTGTAAAGATGCAAACCTATGGTTGTTTTTCTCTGTCTTGCGTCTGAGTTTGCCAAGATGTTCAGCCAATAGGGTTTCAGACAAAGTCCAACAAGTAGAGAACA
>CAESWR010000181.1:422678-446994 GCA_903171835.1 Mullus surmuletus | reverse complement strand
CTCTTGGTAGATGTTTTGTGTTAGTAATTCTTATAAGCCCCATTTCATGAATGTTTTTCTTTATTCCGTATTTTATTCTCTTTGGTGGAAATGGTTGTAGATGTCCTTTTAATTTTGCTGTCTGGTGATGTTCTTCCAAAATGTCTTTTTCCATACCGGTGAGCCTTCTTCAGGTTTCATGGAGACTTTTTCAGGCTCTACATTTTGTGTCAGTGTGAACACACTTCTCTAGATTCGTTTAAAAGCATTTAATCCTCAGGGCGCCTGAAAAGATTCTATGTCATTAATGTGTAATGTAATTGCCATCTAAAAATCTAAAAAAACATCTATTTGGATGTGATGTGAGTCACATTAGTACCTGTTTGTAGACGCATGTGAATGTTTATTTGCTTTAGCTGGTGACTGTAAAATTGGTCTGTAATCTCTTTAAATTGCTTATGGGTTGTCATGGCCACCAGCAGAGGAAAAATACTGTATTACTCCTTAATGCTATCAAACAAATCACTTTTGTTGAATCAATCTATGTAGAAGAGTAACAATGATGCTGAATACTATGCCGTGTAATGCATGCAAGATAATGTGTTGATTTCTTTAGATGCTGCACTTGATTTCTTTTTAAATGAAACAATACTGAACAATGAATTGTGCAGTTGCCGTGCTATTCTCAATTAAATGTGAAACAAAGGATTGAAAAAAGTCATTAAAGAAACTTCCCAACCCGTTTCATCATCACTGATTGCAGTGTCGGTACCCATTGAACAAATATCGGTGATTTCAGTGGAGAGGGAAAGTCATTCTAAAAGTTTCCTTGATAATTACGTGTTTAAAATGAACTTTAAAATGATTTTTTTGTATCCATCCATTTATGGAAGTATAGCAAGTGACCTTTGTGACCTTAACTATCAAAGCAGTAGGTAAAGTCAGAGGGAAAGTCATTCTAAAAGTTTCCTTGATAATTACGTGTTTAAAATGAACTTTAAAATGATTTTTTTGTATCCATCCAAATTTATGGAAAAATAACAAGTGTTTAAAATGAACTTTAAAATGACTTTTTTGTATCCATCCACATTTATGGAAGAATAGCAAGTGACCTTTGTGACCTCAACTATTTAAGCCGCAGGTAAAGTCAGAGGGAAAGTCATTCTAAAAGTTTCCTTGATAATTACGTGTTTAAAATGAACTTTAAAATGATTTGTTTGTATCCATCCAAATTTATGGAAAAATAAAAAGTGTTAAAAATGAACTTTAAAATGATTTTTTTGTATCCATCCACATTTATGGAAGAATAGCAAGTGACCTTTGTGACCTCAACTATTTTCAGGTCAACACAGGTGTTCCTAATCAGGCTAATTAAGGCGGTTCACCTGCACTGAGACTGGGGTTCATTAAAGAGATCATTAACAGCTGCGTTTAATCAAGAGAAACTCGGTTTGTTGCCCATTGCGTTTATTACTGAACACAAGAGCACCGAGGGGTCAAATGAGGTCAAACGGAAGTTCAACTCCTCGCGACTTTTACTTTGAAAGCGCTTCCTGTTGTGGAGTTGAACGGCGTCGGAGGCTGCGGCGAGACGTTGGTTTCCTCCACCGCCGGATTCGAACCCCCCCCCCCCTCCGCTCCTCGCCGGTATCGGAGAACGATGCGCGGTTCCCGGCTCTGACGCGGTTCTCCAGCTCCGAGCAGCCATGTCCGCCTCCCAGGGGATCCACGGGCTGCTCCTCAAGCTCCACGAAGCCCTGGAGGAGGAAGAAGATACGCGGGCTGCGGCTCTGACGTGCCAGGACACCGTGGGCGACTTGGGGCAGGAGTGCATTCTCACTCCCACCGAGAGTGAACTTGGTGAGGCTTCTTCATCACCCTGAGAAGGTATCATGAGAAGGTGTGACACATCCTGCAGGAGAAGTTGCTCCTGGGATTTTTTAAACCGAACCGGTTGGTGAGGAACGAGATGTTCTCTGCACCCAGCTCTGAACTTGATATAATGCCCACAAAAAAGTGACTATTCTCCCAGAGGATACTTTAGAATAGATTATAGAATAGAATATCTTCATTTGTTCTTGTAAAAAGTACAACAAAATGTAAAATGTGTCCAAAAATCCACCAAAAGTCATTAAAATGAACACAAGAATAGCAATTGCACGGATCCCTCACAAAACATATTGCATATCAGAGTTGTTTCAGAGTTTTCCATGTAGAAATAGTAATAATCAATGTTATTCAACACAAAACGATATTGATTCTGCCATTTTATCTCCACATTGAAGCTTTGCAGACGTCCTTGTTGTTCTCCAAAGAGTATGGACTGCTCATCTTCCTCAGGAAGTCGTTGGCATCAGATGAGGTGGGTGTTCAGCCGCGTCCAGTCGATGGTTCAGACGTTCTGTGAGAAGTTTGCTGTGGGGACACGAGTATCATGTGTTTTTTTTCAGCTGCGTGAGACCAGAGTCAAGATCTTGTGTTTTCTGGAGGCGTTTTTGGACAAGGTTTCGCCAAGAGTCAAGGGTTGGGACAAGACTTATGCCATTGACATAAGAGTAAGTTTACCTTCCTAAATAACTCCAACCTGGCAAACACTGATTGGCTCCTGAGCAGAAGGTGAGCGTCTATGGCAATGACACCAATGAATCCCCTTGTTAATTCTGTGGTTTTTGTCATGTAGGACGCATGTCTCGCCGTGTTTACAAAAGATAAAATGGCCAAAAGTCGTGTCGCGACGCTGGAGCTTCTTATCAAGGTTGGTCTCTTTTGAAATCTGGCAGGTTTTTGTTTTTGAATTGTTTTATTTTAACTACCTCATGCTGATTGTGTCCTCCTTAAAATACTCTGCAGATTCTCCAAAAAACCAAAGCTTCTACGGTGACTGCAGACCTCAAAATCAGTGACATTTTCAACAAGTTTTACAGTGAGCTTTGTCAGAAAACCAAACTTCCTGATTCGGGTAATTGAATTTCTAGTTTGGTTTATCATTGCACAGGCCGTGATGATATTGCGCTGATATTTTCTTCTTCTTTTTTTTTTTTGGTTTAGTTCTTGGTACAATATATGAGCTGCTGGGAGTTCTTGCAGAGGTCCATCCCAGTGAGATGGTCGCCAACTCTGATAAACTCTACAAAGCCTATCTGGGGGAGCTCAAAGAACAGGTAATTTTCACACCGCGCTAAATATTGTGATTATTTTTGGAAAAATATGTCTTGCAGCTTGTGATTTCTCCTACTTTGTGTCTCAGATGACGTCCGCAACAAGGGAGCCCAAACTTTTTGTAGTTGCAGGATGTCTGAAGGGAATCACAGCTCTAATGGTCAACTTCGCTAAAAACATGGAGGAAGGTGTGTGTGTGTGTGTGTCATTGTCTGTCCATCATTGTCTGTCACTGCTATTCACAATGTAAAAAATAATTCCCCAACTTGCAGACCCAGCAACTGCCAAGGAAATTTTTCAGTATACCCTGAAGGCCATCAGTCCTCAGGTAAGTACTTTTGGGAGTGTCATTAACAAAACTCATCATAATATATTCAGCCTCTTTTCCATCACTGTTTCACTTACTTGTTTTTGCATTTGTGTTGCAGATGGAGATGAGTCGCTACGCCGTCACCTACGGTAAGATTTCTTGTTTTCTTTTCAAATGCCTCTGAAACGCCCTGAAAGAGGGCATGCTAAACTATGTTTCATGGAACAGCCGGACTAAGACTGTTGGCAAGACATGCATCCCAGTTCAGCAGCTGCCTTATGGACCACTACAGAGCTTTGTTTGATGTCATGTCCAAACTCTGCGGACACATCAACGGTGAGATGAAGAAGACGAGCTACTATGCACTCGAGTCCTTCCTCAAACAGGTAAACACAATTACGGTTGTTTGCAAATGTACATTTCATTTTATGGTTTTGAGGTTAAAGTACAACAACTTGGTTTGATTGAATCATTTTTAGGTTGCAATGCTGGTGGCAGGCAATATTGAGGAGCACAAAAGCAAGTTGAAGTTCTTCATGCAGAAGTTCTGCAACATCATTAAGACAATGGATTCCACCCATAAAGAACTATCCATTGCTATACGAGGATATGGATTCTTTGCAGCTGTATGTGTTCATTTCATTATATAAGCCATTTGAAAAAATATATTTTGCATATATAACTTGTTGGTTATTGAATGCAATTCACATTTTGTACAGTGTAGTAGATGCCATCTCTGGATCTTCATGAGATGTTTGTTGAATGATGTACATGCAACAACTGTACTTTTTCTTCATAGCCATGCAAGAAAGTTTGTCCGCAAGACGTGGACTTGATGTACACTGAGCTGATTCAGCGCTGTAAACAAATGTACCTAACGGAGTCTGACAGTGAGGATGACAGCTTCTACCAACTGCCCAGCTTCCTGGACTCCATAGCAAGTGTCCTCATCCATCTGGACAAGGTAACAAACCTGTGACCTTGGACTGAACTGTTGAATATGTACTAAATCAACAATTTTCCAGCATGGACTTCCTCTTCCTGGCGCACAATGTGCTCCTCTTGGTCATCAAAGAGTTATAAGAGACCTCTCTCCAGAGGATGGCTCCTAACTCGTGTTGTGTCTGCACTCTCAGATTCCAGAGGTGTACACGCCATTGCTGGAGCGTCTCCTTGTGGTTCAGATTGACACCTTCCCTCAGTACAGTGAGAGAATGCAGACCACTTGTTGCAGATCCATCCTCAAGGTGCTCGTAGCCATGGCCTCCAAAGGGCCTGTACTGTGGAGTTTCATCAGCTCAGTGGGTATGTTTGTACACGTAGATTTAACCTTAGAGACAACAGACTGCATTAAGTGGCTGCACAGTGTATGCTAGAATTTGCATAATTGCCTTGTTTTTCCATCTGCCCTCTTTGCTTCTTTTTCAGTGCACCAAGGCCTGATTCGTGTGTGTTCCAAACCCCTCATGCTCCCAGAGGTCAGAGATAAATGTTGTTTTTTTTGTCACAACTGAATCCAAACATCTCAATTGAAACAGTGTACTAGTGGAAAAAGAGTGCCTTATGTTCCTATTTTCCTTAGGACAAAGATGGCGAATTGTCTGACTCATCCCAGAATCGTACTGGAAAGTGGAAAGTCCCATCCAGTCAAAACTACCTTGCCTTGTTCAAAAGCCTTCTGAGTTGTGACCAGCTGAAGGTACGGTAATGAGCTACCTCCAGCTATTTGGACACCTATGGCTAAATGTTGAAGAAAACAAAGCTGTGGAAAAAGTTGCAAGATTCAGTAACATTCAGAATTGTCACCATGTAGCTGCATAATCACATGAAGAGACCCCTTTCAACTAAACAGTATGTTCTAACTGTCTGCCTTGGCAGGATTCAGGATTTTTAGAAGAGTCTTTTGAAAGCCAGAATGCTGCCCTTTTGCCTTTGAGTCGTCTCCTGTACGATGAGTTGGTAAAATCAATTCTGCGGATTGTGGAGAAACTGGACTTGTCTTTACTGAAAGTCACACCAGGAGAGGAGGTGAGGAATTCACTTGGTCTGTTAATGGTAATTATAAAATCGGGCGTGACGTTTTTTCCATCAGATGCGTCTCCTGACACTTGCCTCCTTATCTGTCAGGCTTCAGAAGATGTGGCCCACTTGCTACCATCCTCTGACCCCACGGCTCATCTTTTACCCAATAAGATCAAGGACTTCACTGCCTTTATCAATTTGGTTGACTTCTGCAGGTAATGAAGAAGTACCACAAACACTCCCAAGTAGAAGAATATGAACAGAACTGCGAGCTTCACTTCACTTCATCACTTCATCAAAACCTTGTGCTCTTTTTCTGCCTCTGCAGTGAATTGTTGCTGAATACACACGTGGAGTATTTTCAGTCTTGGATGCACCACTTGAGCAAAGAACTTATTCTCCACTCCATACGAAATCCACTCGTCAGTGGCTTTTACAAGCTGCTCTCTGTCAACATGAAAATTGCAAAGAGAACCAAGTACTACCAGGTGATGCATCTTCTAGTATAGAACTTTTCTTCCGACAAACATGTATATGATTAGATATTACTGTTGAGATAAGTGGTCATGATATACATTGCATTCCATATACATTGTGTTTTTTTTTAACAGGGGGTCGGCTTGAAAAGCTCTGCTTCCCCTCAGAGTGATGCAGTGAATTGTCTGGCTCTATTCTCAAAGTTTGGAAAAGAGGTAGCCTTTTTTAAAAATATTTTATCTGTGAATGTCAACAGGAAGCATGATTGAGGAATTCGTGTTGGACATGTGAGTGACATGCACTATCTAACTAGGTCTGTGTGAGAATGAAGCAATACAAAGATGAGCTGCTGGCATCCTGCCTGACATTTGTCCTATCGCTGCACCACAACATTGTGGCTCTGGACATCAAGGTGTACTGTCACGCCCTTGAGGTGGGTTCCTCCTCTTTGTAAGGTGACTTGTACCCATGTGTATGAATTATAGGTTTAAAGTAATAGATAAATGTGTAAAGTCAGTATGAACATCAGTGTCATGGGGTGTAGAGGAATGAATACAAAGAAATACAAACTGCCATAAACGGAAAGAAAGGCAGAGATTTACTTGTTTGGCCTTTTTGTGTTGTCCAGACGGCTCTGAAGTTGGGCCTGAGCCACGTGCCTTTGGCCAACACGGCCCTGGATGCTCTGGAGGACTGGTCCTCCCACATCCGCCTGGAGACAATGCAGCCCTGCTACAAGAACATCCTTCCTCTGCTGGATGGGTACCTCAAAACCACCTCCAGTGACAGTGAGCTGTGCATTTCATCTCATTCACAGTGATGTCTTGCATGCTTACAAAATGCTTAAATCTGAATGCTGTTGATTTTAGGCAAAGATGAGAGCAGCTGGGAGGTGATGTCCTCGATAAGTGATAAAGGAGGGTTCAACCGAGTAATGACGAGGCTCCTTAAGAAGTCTAACCAGCTTACCATGGTAATGTATTCGGTCCTTGGGAACGCATTTCTGGTCGCCACTGTGGAACATTTCACTGGAAACTGATCCTTCCGTTTCAATGCAGGAAGACACTCCTATGGTTCTGGTGAAGCTCCGGGTGGTGAAGCTGCTCGGCCAGCTTGGTGGAAAGCTGAACAGGAATCTTGTAGCTGGTATACTTTTTTTTGTTTCTTTGTAAATTGCAATTGACCTGATACATTTTGTTCCACATTGAACAAGAACTGTCCGTATTTATCACACACTTCTGTTTTTGCCATTCAGTGGTCTCCTCAGAGGAGATGATGAAGAAGTTTGTTGCCTGGGATCCTGAGAAGAGGCTCAGCTTTGCAGTTCCGTTCACTGATATGAAGCCAGTAATCTATCTTGACCCATTCCTTCCTCGGATCAGTGAGCTGGCTCTGTCCACCAGCGACAGACAAACCAAAGTATGCTACCTGATGTTTTTTCTTTTTTCACCCCTCAGAAGCAGCTTGCAAATCTGTTGGAAAAAGTAATTGCTTCAATTTGTTTTGTCTCGTTTTTTTGATATAGGTAGCAGCATGTGAGCTTCTCCACAGCTTGGTGGTCTATATGGTTGGGAAGAGTGCTCAGATGGTAGAAGGACAGGATACTTTACCACCAATGTACAAGCTACACAAGAGGCTGTTCCCTGTGCTGCTGCGCCTGGCATGTGATGTTGATCAAGTGAGAGCCCTACAACTTGGATTGCTTAGACCCAAATCTTTTTAAATATTCTGGAAGAGTGGGTTGTGGGAAGGCTTGAAAAACACAATTTAGGGTAATCTGCATCATCTGTTCTGCTTTTGACTTCCTGTTCTCCAACTGAATTTCAAGCTTCAGCGACCACAAACCCCTGTTTACTATTGTGCCAGAAGTTTTGCATAATTTTACAAGACAATTTCAAACACACCAGAAAGTGGTGTAAATGTTGTGCATCTTTACTGATAATTTATAACTGTTATAAAGGTATTGGTCCACTTTAATTGGCATAATCTAAAATGCCCCCTGTATTTTCCTTACAAAGGTGTATGATTTTCTTTCTGCCAGGTAACCAGACAGCTCTTTGAACCGCTGGTAATGCAGCTGATTCACTGGTTTACTAACAACAAGAAGTTTGAGAGCCAAGATACAGTAGCTGTTCTTGAGGCCATACTGGTAAGTGATGGTATTCAGAAACATTGAACAGGATTTGAAATGATGATTTTTAAAATTGTGACTTCAGCGATCCTTGTTTCTCTTCAGGATGGCGTTGTTGACCCCATGGATAGCACTCTGCGAGACTTCTGTGGCCGCTGCATTGAAGAGTTTGTCAAGTGGTCCATCAAACAAACCACACCAAAGCAGCAAGAGAAGAGTCCTACTAACATGAAGTCGCTGTTCAAACGTATTTACAGCTTGGCTCTGCACCCCAATGGCTTCAAAAGACTGGGAGCTGCTTTAGCATTCAACAGTATCTACCGGCAATTCAGGTACTTCTGTGGCTGTATGGACCTTGTCAAAGTTTCACCAGATTACCACATTTCACCACAATTGATACTCATTGTGACGATTGTCATCATTCTTTAATGCTAGAAATTGTATATGAAGGGCTGTAGATTAACAAAATGTGGTGACCTAGAGACAAATGTGTCCATTTCTCTTTGCAGGGAAGAAAATTCCTTGGTGGAGCAGTTTATCTTCGAAGTGCTTGTCATATTTATTGAAAGTCTTGCTCTTGCACACTCAGATGAGCGATCTTTAGGTACTCCAGCTCCACTGCACGCTGAAAGATAACTCCAAACATATTATGTGAGCTTTGTTTATAAGTAATGGGAATATCTTGCCACTTTCACATCACTCAGGTACACTTCAACAGTGTGGCAGTGCCATTGAACATCTGAAAAGAATCATCAAACACAAGGCGCCCAGTCTCAATCAGCACAATGCAAAACGACGCATTCCAAGGTTAGTTGCTTTGAAAGGAATTCCTGTATATACTGTGTTTAATATTCATCATAGCATTGGTATTCATATGTATGTAGTCGCGTATACTGCAAGAAGTTATTGCAATGTATGATTTCCTTCATATTATCATGTATGTAGTCCTGTATACTGTAAGAAGTTATTACAATGTATGATTTCCTTAATATTATCATGTCTTTTCCTCTTAGGGGCTTTCCACCTGATCAAAAGCTCTGCCTGTCAGAATTGGTTTTATGGCTTCTGGAACAATGTGGCCGACCTCAAACTGAGTGTCGCCACAAATGCATGGAGCTCTTCTATGAGTTTGTTCCGCTCCTCCCTGGTGAGCGTTCCCTCTGGTTGCTACTCGGGCTTCAATGAAACGCGGAATAGTGATGCATTTTTGGACTTTCTTGCTGCTAATCAAAGTTAATGTTTGACGACACATAGGAAATAGGTCTCCGCCTCAGTGGTTGGAGGGCACAGTGAAGCAACACGGCGCAGGTTTCCTCATCTCGCAGTTTGAAGGTGGCGGTCTCATGTCCCAGCCCACCCTCAGGACCCTGACCGGGCCTTTCAGTGTGCGGGCCACCCTTCAATGGATGGACCTGCTGTTGGCTTCTCTGGACTGCTACAACACCTTCATCGGCCTCCATATAATCAAGCCTGAACATATGCTTAGTAAGTCCACTTCCGTCATGGGGTCCTCACTACCCACACTGTTCCAGGGTTTTTCCAGGGATAGTTACAAAATGATGATTTTTCCTTTTCTTCTCAAGGCTCTAAAGATGAATCCAGCTTTTTGAGAGCTCTAAGTTTCTTTTTGACTGAATTGTCAACACATGAACTGGCTGCAGCCGAAAGCTGTTTTTCTCATGGCGAGAAGACCTCTCACTTCAGTCCAAGGGAGGTGGACCAGTACAACTTCAGCAAGTGCACCATCATTGTTCGCCTCTTGGAGTTCGGCACCATGATCCTCGTGAAAGGGGGTCCGCAGTTTGGGAAGGTGTCACTAAATTAATTCTATAACATTCAAACACTTATTCCTCCTTTGAATGTTGTGTTTGCTGACCTGTCCTTTCCTTCTGTCCGAAGCTTCTCGAACAAGACTTTTTCAGCTCAGTCTTCTTCGAGCTGACAGCGAAGGTGGTGTGCGAGCCGTCCGCTGTGGGGTTCAACATGGCAGATGTGGAGGTCATGAAGAACCTGCCTGAAGTGTGTGTTCCTCTTCTAAAGGCCTTGCTGGCCTCACCTTATAGAGACCATTTGGAAAGCAGCTTGAGGAAGAGAATCTCAAATCAAAGGTACATGGATCGTCTTTTATCTCACTTTTAGACAACGCTCATAATTGTTTATTGTCTTGAATTGTAAACACATCATCTGAGTGTTCTTTAATCTGTTTATGGACTTCTCCAGTGTGGAACCGCTGTGTACTGTCGATTTCTACCAGTCTGATACTGGTACTCTGAGCCAACAAGACCAGATGGAAACAATTCTGTCTTCCTGTAAGCAGATCCAGAAAGCAGGGTTCCTCAACATCATTCTTGAGCAGGTATTTAGAGACTGATATATTCTAAAAGTTTTTAAATTATTGAGATGCATCATATAAATGAGCTTTCAGGCATCATGGAAAAGTGAAGCCATTTTATTGGACTGATATCAAACAGTTTGTTGAACTATTGGTACACTGTTGAATATATATTCTTCAAGAAAGTGGTTACCTGGCTTTTTTCTTTTGTTTTATGATGAAGGATGCTGCTCATGCCAGATCTCTTGGATTGCGACTTCTGAATACAGTCTATAAAGGAATAGCACCTGGTGAGGACAGAAAGACCCTTCCATCATTGGACATAAATACAAAGAGGCTTGCAGACGGCCTCCTCCAGCTTTCCTTTTCACTCAGCCCACAGGTGAGAGCTCCGTTTACTAATGTAAACTGACTATAGAAATGTTCATTTGAAAATGTAATGGTGTCTTTTGCTCCCCCCGGTTTTGTTCTCTGTAGAGCGAGCAGCTGGTGGACATGCTGATGAACACCATCATGCTCTCGGTACCAATATCAGGCAGCACCAGCCGTAACTTCTTGACCTTCTCGCATGGCGAGTATTTCTACAGCCTCTTCCAAGAGACCATCAACACTGAGCTACTGAGGAATCTGGACACTGCTGTGCCACATCTCCTGAAAGCCTGCTCTCTAAACCCCAGCGTGGTAACAGCCTTTATCGTCTGCTTTTCTTTCCAGAGCAACATCGTTTATTTTCCTCTAAGTGTAACTGACTTTATATCGTCTCATTGTTCATCAGGTAAGTTTGCTGCTGAATGGCATGCTGGATCACAGCTTCAGGGAGCGCTCAGTCAGGAAGTCTCAGGGGAAACGGCTGGTGGACGAAGTGCTAAGGAGATGGAATAGTTTGCAGTCATGGTGGGAAGGACACTCGTCCACTCCAGAGAGCAAAACCGCAACTCTTATTTTGCTCGCCAAGCTCCTGCAGGTATTATGAAGTTTCTAATGTCTAGATCAGTCGTGTTCTTTTTCCTGTTAGTATCCTGAAACTGTCTTCATTTTTTTCATATTAGATTGACTCCTCTGTCTGCTCCGATGTCAGCCATGAAAGGTTTAAACCGGTGTTTTCGACTTTCACGTTGTTGCTGGTTGACATGAATCTGCCACTGAATCTCAAGGTACATGAGCTGTCCTATGAGCTGCAATTATTTAGTTATTTCTGTATCTGTGTGAGGCTGTATGATTGTGTATGGCTATGTTTGTGCAGAGTCAGGCTCTGTTGGTGTTGCCTTTCTTCACCACCCTACCAGAGGAACCACTGGCTGAGCTGCAGAAAGCACTTGACACACTGGTGGCCTCCCATTTCCCCATGCAGTCAGACGAGTTTGCAAAGGGCTCTCTCTACCGCAACAATTACATGGACTGTGTCCGAAAGGTCTGTGCTCGGCTCCTTTCTCCTTACTGCTGCAATCCTATTGAAACCATTTATGAGATGTCTGACTAGTTATAGTTACATACTCGCATGTTGGTATTCCAGACACTGACATCAAACAATGTGTTTATCTCAGCTGTTGGATGCCCTGGAGCTTTCTCAGAGCCCGCTTCTGCTCAAACTGCTGGCGGGAATTCTGTGTCGGGACAGAAAACACATCATGGAGGAACAATTCCAAGCGTGCTTCCAAAAAATTGCCAAGAGGTATGTAAAAACTCATTTGTTTTCCTTTCTGTTGCTTCTTTGGATTGAGTTAGAATAAGAACATGCTTGTTGGTGTGTGATCAGGTCAAGCGTTGAGCGACAGCTGCAGCTCATGTCTGCAGTCTATGAAGTGATCCAGCATGGTGATGTACCCATGAGCTGCGTGCTCCAGGCCATGATGGAGAGAGTTCTGCTGCCTCTGGCGTCTCACTGCAGCGCCAAAGCCCTGATTGAGTTCTTTGTGGCAAACGTCACAGACATGATCACTTTGTTACTCAGTCGCTTCACTAAGGTTTGTCACACTCACACTTTTTAAAAATGGAAACCTTTTTTCTTCATATCAATTTTAATGTCTGTACTTTTTGTGCTTTTTCAGTCAAGTGAAACAGCGTTTGAGGTCCAGTTGTTGAAGAAGAACGGCTGCTACAAGCTGATGGAGCTCCTGTATTCTCGGGTTCCCAAAGAGGAAGTTTATTCCAAGGAATCGCGCATCAACCAGGCCTACTGCCGTTCAGACAAAACGGAAGGAAATGAGTTGTCCAAAACTTTAATCAAGTAGGATTCGCCTAACACTTGAGATGACTTTTATCGGTTTCCCTCTGACTGATATGGACCCTATTTTGTGTCATTCCATTTAGGTCATGTTTTGAAGCATTCACTGAGAACATGGCTGGTGAATCTCAGCTCCTTGAACTCAGGAGACACTTTCACTGTGCTGCATACAACTGTGCCATCACTGTTATCAGCTGCAGCTTCAGTGAGCCCAAATTCTACCACGGCTTCCTCTTCAGTGAGAAACCAGAGAAGGTACCATCTCGCTTATTAAGATGCCGAACAAAATGACTGTCTTGTGTTAATAATTGTCCTTTTCTGCTATTCCAGCATCAGTTCATTCTGGAAAATATCATCGATATTAATAGGACCTACAATTTTCCAATAGAGATTGAGGTATGCTGTAGTTTCTTCGCTTGTACATTGGAATGAGCTGCAGCCGTTGATAAGGGATTTATTTTCCCTCCCATCACTTTAGGTCCCACTTGAGAGAAAGAAAAAATACATAATGATTCGCAAGGAAGTCAACGAGGAGAGTGGAGGTATTCTTATTTTTTACGTATGGCCCAGTTTGTTGAGATGGATAGATTTAACAATGATTATTAGGTGATTAAAGCAGCCAGGGTATTTAATTTTGTTCTGTTTCTTACAGAAGCACCAGTGTATCTCTCTTCACAGTCATACATGGCTGACAGCAGTCTAAGTGAGGAGATGAGTCAGTTTGATTTCTCCACTGGAGTTCAGAGTTTCTCAGTAAACTCCCAAAACCCAGAAGGACAAAGACGTGCCGTTGCAAAAAGGGTGAATTATGACTTTTTGCATGCTGAACTAAACGTATTGAGCGTCGTACTATTACCTACACTTGCATACTGAAACGCATCAGTTATTATCTAAGTTTGTTAATGTTTTGCACCTGAAGAAGACGGAAGAGACAAGTTCTTCCCAGGATGCAATGGTGGATCTAGAGATGGATGAGATAAATCAGCATGAATGCATGGCGAGTATGACTGCTCTTATTGGACACATGCAGAGGAGCAATATCACCCCCAAAACGGAACCGGTCAGTATATATTTTAAGTTTTAATTTATAAATTAAATGGGATTTCTTTAATGAATGAAGTCATCAGTCAATACCATTTCATATTTGAAAAAGCCATCCTCTTTTTTGATGTGACAGGGAAATATTCCAACGGAACTTCCTCCATGGATGAAATTTCTGCATGGAAAACTTTCGAATCCTGCTACACCTCTGAATATTCGACTCTTTATCTCAAAACTGATCATCAACACCGAGGAGGTAAATATTGATCTGTTCATTTGACCTCTGTCACCTTAAATAATGCAGATCATAATACTCTTTGTTTTTTCATGCAGGTGTTTCGGCCGTACGCCAAGCACTGGCTGGGCCCCCTCCTGCAGCTTGTCGTTTCCAGTAACAACGGAGGAGAGGGAATTCATTTCATGGTGGTGGATATTGTGGTCACAGTGCTGTCTTGGACGAGTGTGGCCAGCCCTAAGGTAGTGGAGAAAATAATAAATCATCCACAAATGCTGTAGCAGACTGTCACGTTGATTATGTTTTTGCTCTCAGGATAACCCCAGAGACGAAGTGCTTGCCAACAGGTTGTTGGAGTTTCTGATGAAGCACAGCTTTCACTCCAAGAGGGCGGTTTTTCGACACAACCTGGAGATAATTCGCACCATGGTAGAGTGCTGGAAAGAAAGCTTGCACGTGCCTTACAAGTAAGACTATATGTTGCACAGTGATATTACATGTTTCCTGGAGACAGGGTACGATTTATTTGACTCTGCCCCAGGTTTGTCATAACTGATTTTTTTTTTGAGTTTCTGCTGTCCAGTAGTTGAGGGGTTTATTGTTAGTCATTCATTTGTACCACAAATTCACTTTTACCTTGACCAAAAGCAACAGCTGTCAGCTGGGTGACACTTCTGTCTCCCTATTTTCAGTGTGATATATGAGCGGTTTTGTGGCACCGACGCAAACAGTAAAGACAACTCTGTTGGACTTCAGCTGCTAGGAATCATCCTGGCCAACAACCTCCCTGCTTACGATTCCTCATGTGGAATTGAATATGAGAGGTAAAGTGTCTCTGAATATTTTATGCATTGAAACCTTGTCTTTAATCGCTAAAACAAATCTTATTTAATGTTAATTTTCAAGTTATTAACTGCATTATCAAGTATTTTATCTTTTTGTTTTTAGGTATATCCAGTCGCTCACTACCAATATATCCTTTGTGAGGTACAAGGAAGTCTACTCTGCTGCTGCTGAGATTATTGGCCTCATCCTCAAGAATATGACTGAAATGGACAATGTATGAGAAAATATGTGCCACAAAATATGTATCTGTATCTTTTGTGGCGGCGTCTAAAATGTTCTCATTATTGATTCTGCTCAGCATCACAGTGAACTCCTCAATCTTGCTGCAAGCAAGATAACAAATCTGAAGAAAAAAGAAATGGATGACAAGTTCATTATTTGTTTGAACAAAGTTTCAAAGCACTTTGCTCCATTTATGGATCGGTGAGCATATAGTGCTGTTTAATTCATCAGTGATTGCTAATGAAAACCTCTCCAAACATCCTTATAATTACAACAATATCTGTTTAATCTTCCAGGTTCGTCAATTATGTGTTCTTCCTCCTGCCAAAGTTGCATGGCATCTTAAAGACTCAATGCTTGGAGTGTGTGCTGAGCCGAGCTGACGTCATCCCGGACATCTTTCTACAGCTGAAGACCACTGGCTTCATTCAGATGATGGGCCACAGGTGTGTAGCATTCTCATTTCCAAAGCCTCAGATGCTTTTTTTTGTATATCGGCCTGTTTTGAAATTGTGTTTCTGCTCTGCTCTCATGTTTGTTCAGGGATGAAGCAAGACAGAGAGTATGTCTGGATATCATCAACAAGATTATGGCACGCGTGACTCCAGCTGAGCTTCAGGAGCTTCTGGGGGCCGTTACTGCTTTTATCTCCCATCCTTCACCAGTGTGCCGAGAGAGGATGTATGACATCCTCATGTGGATCCAGGACAACTACAGGTAGGCTGTACTCAAAACCCACCCGTTCAAACTGGCATACTCCCTGTAACCGGTCACTCTGCACTTCACCTGCTTTTATCCTGATGTTTTGTTTGCTCTGTTTTAATGATTATGCTTTTATTTATTTTCTGTGAGGTGACCTTGGGTTACCACTAGGTGGCAATAAACCTGCAGGTTTTCAGGGGCTTCCACTCAGCTGCTAACCCCTGTCCTCTGAACTTTGCTGTTTTTCTAGCGATGAGGAGAGCATGGATGACAACATCTCAGTGGATGTTTTGAATGCAGCTAAAGAAATATTGCTGCAGGGATTGTCTGAGGAAAACCAAGGCCTTCAGTAAGCATTTGAAAAAGAAAAAAAAAGTTGTTTCATGACAAATTGGCAAGGAATGTTAGATCCCACAATCTTCATTCTGTAAATTATTTTAATGTACAATCTTTCCCATTTGCTATGTTTTCAGGCTTTATGTCCGCAACTTTTGGAGTCAGGAGAAGCGCCTTCCAACCGCAACTCTGCAGCGAATGTTGACAGTTCTTCATTCCCTGTACTCCTGTCAGATAGAGAGATCCTTCTTAAGCTTGGCCACCAATCTTTTGCTGGAAATGACCAGCCAGAGTCCTGATTTCAATCGAAACATGTTTGAATATCCACTGTCGGAGTGTACTTTCCAGGTCTGTCAAATTTTATGCACGCAGTACAGGAAATTTTGAGTTTCAAAGGTTGTATTTAATATTTTTTCTCCACTTTGTAGGACTACGTTATTGATTCAAATTGGCGCTTCAGGAGCACAGTGATGACACCAATGTTTGTGGAGACTCAAAGCTCTCAAGGACCAGAAAGTGTGGCAGCCACCCAGTCGGGAACCATGAAGGGGCAACTAAGAGCCACGCAGATGTCATTAGAGTTCAGTCAAACTCAAGCAGCAGGTACAGCCATAACTCTCTCTACACTTCTATTAAACGATACACAAAATAATTGCAATTCATTTTTAGTATTGTTATCAATTTAAATCAAATCTTTACTGCAAACTATACAAAAAATGTCAACTACACTTGTTGGTTTTAAAAGATGTTGTGACTCACAGCAATCATAATTTGTAAGTATGTGCCAAGAGGTCCTGTTATTGGGCTTTGCAATCAAAACTTCCCACAGACCCCTGTGCTAATGAATGCAAATCATTTGATAAATAATCTTCAGTGTGAAAATGAGCTGATAAAGGAAACAAAATTCAAAGATTTTGACATCTGTCAGTTTTTATTACGTTTCCAAACAACGTTATATTTGTCTTGAACAATAAGGGTTATAGCTGTTAGTAGTAGTAGTTAGTAGTATAGCCACACTCAGCCACAATGAGCTTTGTAATCTTTCCATGAAATCAACATAAAGGATAAATTGTATTGTGCTGCTCAAACATGAACATATTGGCATCATTTGAGCTATCACTAAGACTTCATTAAAATGGAGAGTATTCCGAGGGTGGAAAAAGCCATCAGGATGAGGCAGCTTTTATTTGAAGGAGGCTCTGACTTTGCGATCCTTCAAAGGCTGAGGAGGCCGGTAGTTGTCCATCATGCAGCGTGGATCCTCTCCTTCTCCACTGAAAAGGAGACTGCGGAATGTTGCCATCTAATGGTGGAAAAACAATGGAATAAGGCTATTTAGGTCAGAATTGTATGGACAATTTGAGCTGGAATGTTAAAGAAATGCATAGTTGAGGAATTTTGGAGGTGCACTGAGGATCTGAAGAGCAAATTACCCAAACCATCTTTTTTGTCAGTACAGACTAGTTTAATGCTTAGGAGATGGAAGTACCTGTGCAGAGTTGACACTGATGGACTCCTTGAGAACGATCCATGTGACGCTCTCCAAAAGAGGGGGTGTGGTCAGAGAGCCATCGTATGTCCAGTAATCCAGAGAAGATGGGAGAAGAGTCTTTGGGTCAAAGTTGGTGAAGGTGCTTTGTTTTCCCTGTAATGATGGATAAGAATGAGTGAGGTTCACAGCATAGAAAGTTTGACCTCAAAGCAGCATGCTATTACCTTTGTTTTGATTCCTTCCAAAGCATCCAAAACATTCTGCAGCTTAGGGTTGCTGTCACCAATCTGTAATAAGACACGCATCATTGTTTTGTTATTTCTGGAAAATTTACAGAGGTTCCTTGTTGAACCTGTGACTCACCTTGAGAAAGACCCCCACCACTGCTAATCCATCAGGCTGGCTGGCAGCATCTCCAAAGCTGGGGTACTTGGTGTTCCAGTGCACCAGATGAAGCTAACAGAACAACAGGAGCAGTGTTTGTATTTTAAGCATCAATGTGCAGTTGTATTGTGCATTGTAGGCTGCCTCAGCACTGATTTAGTGCTCATGTACTTTCATTGACTTTTAAGTTGAGTAGCTTCAGTACCTCACAAGGGAACTTGACATCTTTGACAGTATGCTCAGAGCCTTTGTCATCACTGCCTCCCCAGTGGAAATGAAACTGCCTCAGGCGGTACGTTCCAGTAATTGGTCCGTCGGTCAGGGCTGGTCAGAAGGAAAAAAAGGACATCAATAAGCCTAAAAGGCCACAAATCTCTATTTGGACTTTTAGGTTGTAGATCCTGCACTTACTGGCAGAATCGTCCTCATCTGCATAGTCCACCTGGAATGAGTGTCCACTGTTGAGAATGCTCTTGGACTTGGCGGAGTCATAGCTGAGTTTCAGAGGCTTGAGAGAGGAGTCGTACTGGGCTTCCTCAGGCAAGATGTTAATGGGAGACTGCCTGGGTCCATTGGCTACTGGGAAATTACTTTCCCATTTTTCGGGTCCTGTAAATTTACAGCAAAAACATAACAGAGTTGAATATTTGATTAACCATAATTCACTATTAAATAAGTTGAGAAACATAACTAATCTTGATAATAATGCAACAATGTCCAATGAGCTAGTCTCTTATAAATGGTTTAACAAAGTACACTTTTTTAATCTTCTTTTTGATAACATGATTGATTTATATGCATTACAGCTACTTTGTAAAAGAAAAACAGTGTGTGCAAAAAATTGTTTGCACCATAATGCAGAAGTGGTAACACGGCACACAAAATCAGGATCCACCACAAAGTTCAGTTCTGTCTATTTCTTACCATTATTTGGTCCATAATCCCAAGACATGGCTGTTGTTGGTTATTCCTGGATAATACAAAATAAATGTACACTGTTAAAACCA
The DNA here is from genome assembly GCA_903171835.1 of Mullus surmuletus. Taxonomy (NCBI): domain Eukaryota; kingdom Metazoa; phylum Chordata; class Actinopteri; order Syngnathiformes; family Mullidae; genus Mullus; species Mullus surmuletus. The sequence goes on along the minus strand of CAESWR010000181.1, from coordinate 428,095 downwards.
AATTATTGATTTGGGAATCCCTTCAACGTGTTTATGCTTTCTCAGTTGCTTTAATTCCAAAGGCATCGACAAAATCATGGCAGCATATCAAAGGTACTAAGAGACTTTTATATTCGCCTCTTAATCAGTCGCGCCTTTGAGGAGGCCCTGCTTTTATCAAGCAGGATAAAAGTCTTACATATTTTGAGGAAAACTTTTTTTACTCCAGGGCTGCTTGAGCACTCAAAAATTGTATTTAACAGAAACTATTTTATACTATTTATTCAATGTGCAAAATTCTTCTTTAAAATCTCCCAGTTCCTGTGTATGTCTTTGACAAGCCATCATGATGACATGGATTAAATGGCAGCCCATCAGAAACATTGATATTAAATGTATTCCCCTATTAAAGGTTTTGAGGCGGAACTGTACTAGATACACATTTCCATCACCATGGTTACCTCAGTTGACCACTTGAAAGATTTATTGTAAATTTGCCTCAGATAAGAAAATATATTATCATACACATCCAAACCTTTAGAGGTACATAGGATGTAGTAATCACAAATCGCAGATAATACTCAGTAATAGCAATGATTTATTCCTACTCCGCACCAAAACAAAATCTTTGTGTGGTTTGTCTACCTGCTTTGAGAAAGCTGCGAGAGTTCAGTTTTTCTGTAATGTTCTATCGGTGACCTTTGTTTCCCTTCAAGGTATTCATGCTCACTCATTGGGATGAGGTCGCTTTAAAATCAAAGGCATCAGAAAATCCATAGCAACTCTTCAAAGTCACCACAAACTAATTTTTTAGTAAGTAGGGAATGTCAAAGTTTATACACTTTGAATTTGCTTCAGATGTTTTTCTTTTGCTTCTGGAAATGGTGCCATTTTTTTGTCATTGCTTTTATAAAAAAAAAACTTGGGACAATACATTGAAAAATGTTTCGATTTACGGTCTTTCTTTTGCTGGCCTCAAGATGCATTTCATTCACTTCTCATAGTTTATTCTTCCCTCATTTTCATATGTTGGAAATGTACCGAACCCCATAGTTCTTTAGTGAATATTTTGTTTGCTTTTTCTTTTGTTCAAATTTTTTGTCAAGTGACCTTGGGTCTTTGAAAGGTGCTTTATAAATTATTATTATTATAGTCACCATTGGTACTTTAGTCACTCGCAATATACTGTAGACCAAACATAAATCATGATTACTGTACCGTATTTTTCTTTTACTGTAAAAGATCTGGTGTGTTAAGTGTCCATAAGAAAACTTCTTTCCTGCACCTTTTTATGATGACTTGCCCCTTGAATTCATATGCTCAGATGGTGGCTTTGACATCAAAGGCACTTAATCTTATAATTTCATGATCCATCTCAAAGTTGATCACCTGTGCTTCTTCTAAGCATGTACTGCACTGGATAAATCTTTGTAATATTCGTTGTGATCAAGAGAATGTGACAGTTACCCAGCAGTCATTGTAAATCTTACACGCCTCATGCATGAAATATTTGCAAGAGAGCTCTTCTCAGGGATTTGATGAAAACATTTCTTTTGCAGCTTATTGACATTTGTATGAAATATCAATTTCATTCAAGAACACACAGATCTATATTCCAATGTAAATGCATTTTAATATGGATATTTTGTGGAAAAAGAGCTGTTAGAATAGAAACGTAAAAGGATTTTGACACGTCACTTTTTATTAACATTATTTCCATTTGACAGATTCACACAAAACATGATTTGAACCTCATAGTGTTACACCTGCTTCAGTGTAGGCACTCAGAATGACTTCAAATTTTCCATGAAATTAATAATAAAAAAAAAAGATAGTAACATTCTTCCACCCTTCCTAATACTTGTGGAACATTTAATTATATCAGCATCATTAGCGTTACTAAAAGAGTGCAGGGAAATATGAAAGCGTATTCATGGGACGAATGAACCAGGCCTGAATGATGAGGCAGCTTTTATTTGAAGGAGGCTCTGACTTTGCGATCCTTCAACGGCTGAGGAGGCCGGTAGTTGTCCATCATGCAGCGAGGATCCTCTCCTTCTCCAGTGAAAAGGAGACTCCGGAATGTTGCCATCTAATGGTGGAAAAACAATGGAATAAGGCTATGTAGGTCAGAATCGTATGGACAAATTAAGCTCAAATCCTAGAAAGAAAAGCATAGTTCAGGAAGTTTGGAGGTGCACTGAGGATCTGAAGAACAAATTACCCAAACCATCTTTTTTGTCAGTAAATATTAGCTTAATGCTTAGGGGATGGAAATACCTGTGCAGAGCTGACACTGATGGACTCCTTGAGAACGATCCATGTGACGCTCTCCAAAAGAGGGGGTGTGGTCAGAGAGCCATCATATGTCCAGTAATCCAAAGTTGGGAGAAGAGTCTTTGGGTCAAAGTTAGTGAAGGTGCTTTGTTTTCCCTGTAAAGATGGAATGATGGATAAGAATGAGTGAGGTTCACAGCATAAATAATGTCAACTCAAGAAAGCAGCATGCTATTACCTTTGTTTTGATTCCTTCCAAAGCATCCAAAACGTTCTGCAGCTTGGGGTTGCTGTCACCAATCTGTAATAAGACTCGACTTATTGTTTTCTTGCAAAATTTCCAGAGGCTTCTTGTTGAACCTGTGACTCACCTTAAGAAAGACCCCCACCACTGCCAATCCATCAGGCTGGCTGGCAGCTTCTCCAAAGCTGGGGTACTTGGTGTTCCAGTGCACAAAGTGAAGCTTAAAGAGGGAGGCAGTGTTTTGAGGGGAGGTGTGACTTTCAAGCTTTCACTGCCTCAATAGAAATCTTTACTCAATGATCTGCACAGTTCATACCTCACAAGGGAACTTAACGTCTTTGACAGTATGCTCAGAGCCTTTGTCATCACTGCCTCCCCAGTGGAAATGAAACTGCCTCAGACGGTACGTTCCAGTAATTGGTCCGTCGGTCAGGGCTGGTCAGAAGGAAAAAAGGACATCAATAGACATGATAAGCAGAGCGAGCCAACCACGAATCTCTGTTTGGACTTTTAGGTTGTAGATCCTGCACTTACTAGCAGAATCGTCCTCATCTGCAAAGTCCACCTGGAAGGAATGTCCACTGTTGAGAATGCTCTTGGACTTGGCGGAGTCATAGCTGAGTTTCAGAGGCTTGAGAGAGGAGTCATACTGGGCTTCCTCAGGCACGATGTTAATGGGAGACTGCCTGGGTCCATTGGCTACTGGGAAATTACTTTCCCATTTGTCAGGTCCTGCAAATTTGCACAACAGTTGGTAGTTTAACCACTCTTGTCACTGTTCAAGCAGCTGAGAGACAGACCTATTGAGCAGAATGTTGTGCGCTGGCAACATCAACATGTACAGTAGAGCTAAATTCTATCAGATTCTTACCATTATCTTGTCCGTATCCCCAAGACATGGCTGCTGTTTCTTTTTCCTTGGCAACAAAAAAAATGAATCCGAGATCAATACATGTCCCTTCAAAATTCAGCTCCTGCTGTTGGCTTTAATGTTAATAATGAAGGCACCAACTAAATCAATGGCAAATCATCAAGGGCACCAACAACTTTTACGTTTTCACAATAGACTCATTTATGTCTATTAGTTGCTTCTAATGTGCACTGTTTGATAGTATATTCTATATTCTAGACAGTTCTATATTGTGCAGTCGTACCTAAATACATCCCTCATACAGTGTACCTGTTGCCTATTAATTTTCAAAGGCTCCTAATTTCTCAGTTCTTTAGATGAGCTGTTAAGCAGGCTCTACACTGAATAAAGTTTGGTTAGAGCGATGTACATGCAAAATTTGACATCCGAGTCAGTATAAATCGAATGCTAGAATGCAATTTATAAAAGGGTATCTTTGCCAGGACGACATTTTTGGCTCTGTGGTTGCTCTCGTCGACCATATCCAAGTGTGGAAGCAATTATACCGTGTAATTGTTCCTCCTAATGCCAAACTTTTTGTCTGTGATGTTCCGTTGGTGACCTGCATCCCTTCAGCAAATCTATGCTCATATGGTGCCTTTAACAACAAAGGCAGCAACACAACAAATATTGACCTTTTAAAATTGAATAAAAGGCACGAAAATATATAATAAAATATGTAATAATAATAATGTTAATAAATATCGAGCGAGGGGTGGTTGTCATTCCACCTTGGAAAGGACTTCATTTTTGTCACCTTGGTTACTAAGATACACACTGAGCTGTCATCTTGAATAAAAAATGTACAAGGACCTTACGTTATTATTTTGTTTTCAGGGTGTAAATCTTCCTGTAACTGTTATCATTGCTGTCAGTGGATTGTCTTTCCCTTCAAGATATCCCTGCCTAACTTGCTCCTTTATCATCAAAGGCACTAATGAAATTACTCTCCTGCCATCCTCATAGTCTTGGAGATGTTGCTAGGCACCAATCCTCTGATTGGCTTTAACTTGGGAATTGCACTCAGCCAGTCATCCATACGCTGCGTACCCAAATATAAATTGATGGCATTTCCTTATTGAATTAGATCAGATTAGTACACAGTAAAAATAGTTTTGAAAATGTTCTTTCTTGTCAGGAGTTTACTTGTAGATATTTATGGCAGACACTGATGAATACATGATAAATTAAACATGTTAAGTCCAGTCATTTCTATGAGGAGTCATTTTGTTCTGTGCTGATTTTCATGAAATACATTTGTAAATAATTCATCTTCATATCATATGTATTCACTTCAGATTCCAGATTCATGCTTTCATAACCTTTTGATGAATTCCTGGTCACTGAATAAATGTTTGATCTGGTTGATTGTTATTCTATGTGTTATATAAAAAAAAAAAAATGTTATGTCCGTGTGCTGCAAAATTTCATGCAAATATCCTAAAAGGACATTGTCCATTTTAGAACTAAAGGTTCTGATTTACTGTGACATTATTGTGTTCATCAAAAACACCAAAACTCAAGATGCGACAGTAGTATTTGACTATTTACCTCAGGTCATTTTCTTTGATTCAGGTCAGCACAAAGCTTATAACTGGTTGACCGGCAGCAGTGTGGATACACTGGCAGAGTACACGCCCAGCTCGGAGTCCATGAGTTCATTGTTGGCGTTTGATAAGAAAGCAGAAAGAAAAACTACATCGAGACGACCAGTGGGAGAAGGTTTTGGCCTGAGGCGTCTCACTGCATCAGTAGATGAGGTGGACAGCCGCACCAGAGGCAAGTGATTTTGAGATTTGGATTCATTCGTAATTTCACTGTAATACATACTTGTAAATGCTGACTGTCAATTTATTTTACGTCAACAGCAGAAAATGAGCAACGTAGCAACATCCTCCGATTGAGACGCAGGTTTCTCAAGGACCAAGAGAAAGTCAGCCTTATTTACGCAAAAAAAGAGGTCCGACAACAAAGGCAGAAAAAGGTATTAAACATGCAGATGGAAAA
>CAESWR010000181.1:410399-422074 GCA_903171835.1 Mullus surmuletus | reverse complement strand
TTATTTTGTTTTTCAAAAACACCACACCTCAGGATGCTGTTTGACTATTTACCTCAGGTCATTTTCTTTGATTCAGGTCAGCACAAAGCTTATAACTGGTTGACCGGCAGCAGTGTGGATACACTGGCAGAGTACACGCCCAGCTCGGAGTCCATGAGTTCATTGTTGGCGTTTGATAAGAAAGCAGAAAGAAAAACTACATCGAGACGACCAGTGGGAGAAGGTTTTGGCCTGAGGCGTCTCACTGCATCAGTAGATGAGGTGGACAGCCGCACCAGAGGCAAGTGATTTTGAGATTTGGATTCATTCGACATTTCACTGTAATATATACTTATTAAATACCGACTGTCGATTTATTTTACATCAACAGCAGAAAATGAGCAACGTAGCAACATCCTCCGATTGAGACGCAGGTTTCTCAAGGACCAAGAGAAAGTCAGACTTATTTACGCAAAAAAAGAGGTCCGACAACAAAGGCAGAAAAAGGTATTAAACATGCAGATGGAAAAAAAAAAAAGATCTTTCCATCTGCATTCAGCATTTATGCTTCTTTCATTATGTTCACCAATTTCCCGCTGAATAATTGTTTGATGCTCCGCAGGAAGACAAAGCTGATGAAAGGCTGCGAAAAGAGGCTCAGGTGACTCTGTATCGTAACTACAGAGTGGGAGATTTTCCAGACATCCAGATACCGTTCAGTAACCTCATTGCCCCACTTCAAACACTGGCACAGGTACGACTGCCATTGGAAATGAAGTGGTGAACTTGCACAGCTTTGATTACAGTTACTGGATTTTTTTCCTTTATTTTTCTTATGCTGCGATTCTTCCCCATAGAGAGATCCAATTCTAGCCAAGCAGCTGTTCAGCTCGCTGTTTGCTGGTATCATCCAAGAAATGGAAACACACAAACCAAGACAGGAGACAGCAGAGATTAAGGAACAGCTGCGGTGCACCATGAACACATTCCTGAGCAAGAGCACACTCTGCTTCCCACCATTTATAGCATGTGTTCAGGTATGATCCAAAAAACACATTGTAATGAATCTCTCTCGTATGTCATGTCATTCAGTGGCTCCACTCGTTTCATGTTAAACGTGATCATTACAATTCTACTTTGTGTTTTTATCAGGACATGTGTTACCAGGATAAAGACTTGCTACAGATCGACCCAGACAATATCAGCTCCACGGGCCTAGTGAGTCTGCAGCAACCGTCGGGCATCTTGCTGCTGGAGGAGGGTTTGCTGCATGTTGGCAGCCAGCAAGAACCTCCAGCCAAGCGGTCTCGAGGGCGCAAAGAAATACCCCCAGACACTAAAAAATGGATCCAGCTTGCAAGGTAATTTTGAGCTTGTTTCCTTTCCGTACCAGTTCTGTCAGCAGCGGATGAGTGTGCGAGCTTTCTCTTTCTCTGTTCTCCAGGCTTTATAGATCTTTGGAAGACTATGACGTCGTGCGTGGCATCTTTGGAGGTAAAGTCGGGACGAAATCCATCACCTGTGACGCACTTCAGGCCGAAGCCAGCACTGACTTTGCCGAAGCAGTGAAGCTTTATAATGAGGTATGTCATTCTTGTGCCATTGTGGTTTTTGGTCTTTTTAGATGCTGGATTTGTGCAACCTAGAAGTATTGTTTAGTGTTCATTATTGTATTCTGTAATTTCAGGCTTTGAACACTGCGGATTGGGATGGTGGCGAGCCTACAGAATCTGAGAAGGACTTCTGGGAATTGGCTGCAATGGATGCCTACAATCACCTGACTGAGTGGAAGTCTCTCCAATACTGTGCTACTGTGAACATCGACGAAAGCACCCCACCCAACCTTGAGAAGATGTGGGTAGAGCCCCTCTACCAGGTAAGTAAACAGAGGAGCAAAACAAAACTAGCTGTTTCTCAAAGCTGTTTTTTTTTTTTGTATTGCTGTCTGACTTGAGCCTTTTTTCCCCAGGAAATGTACCTACGGCACATGATTCGCAGCATGTTGAAGCAGCTGCAGCTGGGCGAGAAGGACCAATCTCTGCTCAGCTTTATCGACCAAGCCATGAGGGTGGAGGAGCGCAAGAAACTGCTGGAAAGCAAATACAGCCAAGAGCTCAGTCTGCTCTACATCCTGCAGGAAGACTACGACCGTGCCAAATACTACACCAACTCTGCCATGCAGCTGTTCATGCAGGTCTGCTCCAATAACTTATCTGTCACCTGCAGTGCCAAAGACTTTAATGAAAATTGAAAAAAAAGCACATTTAAGATAAATTGCATATGGCAGTTATACAGTTAAATTTTTCTGTCTCATACAGAATTACTCAAGTGTGGATACACTGTTGACTCAAAGTCGCCTGACCATCCTGCAGTCGGTGCAGGCACTGACTGAGATCCAGGACTTCTTGGTTTTTATCAAAGGAGATGGTGAGAGCAGGATATCAACTTTTTGTCTCAGATTTGTGAATGTCAGTCATTGTCTTCGGTCAAAATCAAAGTCTCTCATAATTAAGTCATTTTCATTGTGAATCTTTCATTAGTGTCTCTGCCATCCCTCAAACGCCTCATCAGACTGTGGACCGAGCGCTACCCTGATCCTAAAACAGATCCTGTGAATGTGTGGGATGACATCATCACTTCCCGGTAAATATAAAGAGGTGACCGACAGTTTTTGTAACTATGATTTCACAAAATATGACCTTTTTTTCAGATGTTTCTTCTTGGACAAGATCGGGGAAAAGCTTGGACACCACGCTGCCATTGACAGTATGGAGGTGGATGGAGCAGAAGATTCAGCAAGCAACATTGACGCATTAATTAATGACTGCAAGTTCAGCATGCAGCTACACATGGCAAACAGTGCATGGAAACAGGTAAAGAGACATGGGTGAACATCCTTCTTTGTTGTTGTTTTCTTGAAACCTACACACTTACAATTGATGGTCCATGTTTTTTTTCAGAATAACTTTTCCGTTGCTACCAAGCTGTTGAAGGAGCTGCACAAAGAAGCAAAGACGAACAGAGGCTGGTTGCTGCGCTGGGTGCACAGTTACAGCCGCTACAACCACAAACGCAGCCAGTCCCAGGGTCCTTTGGAGCAGCTGGGTGCCATGCTGAAGACCATTCCACTGCTGGGTGAGGAGCGGAAATATCCAACTTCGTCTACAAAGGAGAGTGATTGTTCACATGCTTCATTACTGCTCCCTTTTCTTCTGCAGAGGACCTTCGGGATGACTGCCAAAACGCTTCCGCTAAAGTATCAAGGTACCAGAAGATACTGCTGGGCACATCTTACGAAATCCTGGCCAAAGCCCTGAGCAGAAGCCCCTCAGTCCTTGAAACGATTCAAAATGTGAAAGCAGAAAAAGTTGTACAGCTTTCTGGATGTGCGTGGCCCGCCGAGGATCCAAAGGTTTGCTACTAATATTTTTTTCCAAATTCATGCTGCACATTGAGGCATTTGAATTAGAAAATGCACAGCTACGCACTGAGCTTGTGAAGTATTCAGCCTTTAAGCTACAATGTGTTGCCTGCAGAAAGTGGAAGCCGGCCTGCAGTCACGAGCGCTCGCGTTCCTGCGCGATGCCTCCAGAAAGGCTGACGAAGAGCTCCAGTCTTACTCTGAGGAATTTGTGGAAACTAGCAGCATCACAGAGACATACATGTCTTTAGCGAACTTCTGTGACAAAATCTTACGGGAGAAGGAGGAGCAGAGTGACAGTGGTGGGTCGTAACAACCCTTAAACCTACAGCTTTGCCTATCGCTTGACTTCGGCTGATTTGATAAACTCCACGTTGTTTTCTACAGACGTGTTGGAGCTGCCGGTTCATGTTGTTGAGAGCATGTTGAAAGCACTGAAGATGAACTCTGAGGAAGCCCGCCTCAAGTTCCCACGTCTGCTGCAGATCATCGAGATGTACCCCTCTGAGACGCTGGACCTCATGACCAAAGAGGTTTGTGCGTTTAACATGCAGCGGGACCCCCTTTCAACCCATCCTCCATGTTTACTATCTGTCCTGTGTGCAGATGGCAGAGGTTCCCTGCTGGATGCTGATTGGCTGGATCAGTCAAATGGTCGCCCTTTTGGACAAGCCAGAAGCTGTCGCAGTGCAGCGCTGCATTGGGCAGATAGCGGAGAGCTACCCACAAGCCCTGGTTTATGCTCTGATGACCAGCAGCGAAAGCTACCAGTTTGAGGAGTCGGCGATGGGACACCGGCAGAAGGAGTTTGTCAACAGGTGAAATGCAGAATTCCAGTTTACATCTTATTTCCATCAGCAAAACTGAGAGTGAGTGATGATGTGTAATCATTGTACGTCGACAGGCTCAGGAGCGATCTGGATAAAGGAGGAGCCGTGAAAAACTTTGTGGATGCACTGCAGCAGCTTACAAACCCTGACATGATCTTTAAGGTATAAAAATAAAAGAATTGAATTGAATTGAACACATGATTGGTTGGGAAGCTTCCACTGCAAGGTGTTTGGGCTGTTCATTGTCATCTGGACCTTGCAGGATTGGTGGGACAATGTTAAAAACGAATTGGGAAAACCAGGCTTTGACAAGAAGCAGATGGGCAACATGTTTGATGAGATATACGCGTCACTTGGGGATCGTAAAGCAGAGGGACATGGAGCGTTTCGTAAGAAATTCATCCAGGTTGGTATTTCATCCACCTTGTAACTTGCAAAGCTGATTGTTGAAGAAAACTTGAGTTGTGGTTCTCCAAGATCACAGCATAACACATTGTATTCATGCATTCCTCTGACCCCCCCCCCCCAAAAAAAAGCGATTTGCAAAAGATCTGGAGAGTTTGCTTGGAGGCAAAGGCAGCCAGCTGTTTGAGAAGAGGAAGGACAAAAGCTTCATAAGTAAAGTGGATGAGCTGTACGGGTCCATGCGGGTATTTCAGAAGGAACCTGGCAACCTGAAGGAATATTCTCCCTGGCTGAGCGGATTCAAGGCAGACCCGTTCAGGAATGAGCTGGAGATCCCAGGTCTGGAGCTTTAGTCTTTCCACTGTTGAAATCGGAACCCCCCCCAAAAAATTCTGTGGTTACTTTGTCTTTATTGTTGTGTTGCTTAAGGGTAAATAATTATTTTGCACTTAGAATTGCTGCTCTTTCCTACTTGTTGTAGGCCAGTATGATGGAAGATCCAAACCCCTGCCAGAGTATCACGCAAAAATAACCGGCTTTGATGAAAGGGTACGTCTTTCCTGGTGCTCAGTGGACAGTTGAAATCTCAGCTCGGCTCAGCTACAGGAAATGTAAATGCACCCCCCCCCCGCCATGCAGGTGAAGGTGATGCATTCCATCCGCCGCCCCAAACGTCTGATCATCCGCGGGGACGACGAGCGCGACCACCCCTTCCTGGTAAAGGGCGGGGAGGACCTCCGCCAGGACCAGCGCATCGAGCAGCTTTTCGGCGTCATGAATATTTTGCTGAGCCACGACAGCGCGTGCACACAACGAGGCCTGCAGCTCCGCACCTATCAAGTCATCCCCATAAACATGAGGTGCTGCGCGTTTGTCATTTTTCCAGCCCTTCCAGTTGGAGACCGTGCCTGCACTTCTTAGATTATCATCCTTAAACCGAGTTCCCCAGAGAGGTAACTTCTCCCTGCCTTTCCAGAATCGGTCTCATCGAGTGGATGGAGAACACCTGCACCCTGAAGGACTTCCTATTGAGCACAATGACTGAGGCGGAGAAACAAAAAGCATTGAGGTACCGTTCTCATTTTTATTAAGGAAAGCTACTCTGATTTGGATTTTGATGATATTTACTTAGTATGGTAAAGAGCAGTTTCATCCATAAAGTGTGCAAAGTTTTAAATTGAGTATTGAATTAGGATGGTGGACATTAAACAGCATCTATGCTGTTATTATCTATGCTGGTATTATGGAATTACATTTCAAATTGACGGCACATCTCAAATTAGGTTACAAACAGACACATCACATGATCGGTTAAAACATTTTGCAGGCACACCTCTATCATATAGTAGCAGTGGAAAAGCCTTCTTTATCGAAACGTATGATTTCTTATGTTTAAGGTCCCTTCAGAGCTACAATCAGTGGCTCTCCACCTTTAGCCAGAGGTCAAACGAGAATGACATAGCACGATATGGTCACGCATACAGGTAAGTCTCCTGAATGATCTTGTTCTCAAGACATGGAATGTGGTTATGTCAATATCCAACAAGGAATCATCGGCAGACATTAACCCCAGCATGCTTGTTTTTGAGCAGGAAAGCAAAACGCGCCGATGTCATCAACAACTTTTTGAAGGTGTTGCAGCATGTTCCCACAGATCTCCTCAGGTGCGTTCAGTGTCTGCACGGCAGTCTGTAAAAGGAGGTTAACACCCGGACTACAAGGCAAACTGTTTTTTATACTTCAGGAGAGCTTTTCTGAAGATGTGCAACAGCCCCGAGGCTTTCCTCTCGCTGCGCTCCCACTTCATCAGCTCCCACGCGTTGCTGTGTGTGAGCCATTGGATTCTGGGTATTGGCGATCGACATCTCTCCAACTTCATGATCAACATGGAAACCGGAGGCATGATTGGCATCGACTTTGGTCATGCGTTTGGTTCGGCCACTCAGGTAGGTTCTTCTTTTGTCAGGGTGGAGAAGTACAATCTCTCATCAATTAGTTTTCTGGGTAATAATAAATTGTTTCCCCCCCCAGTTCCTCCCCGTGCCTGAGCTCATGCCTTTCCGACTGACCAGACAGTTTGTGAATCTAATGCAACCGATGAAGGAGTCTGGTCTGATCCAGAGTGTGTTGGTGCACTCGCTGCGAGCTTACAGGGCAGAGCCAGACCTTCTGCTCAACACTATGGATGTTTTTGTCAAGGAGCCGTCACTAGACTGGAAGGCAAGCGTGGCTCTCACTGCAGTCTTCCTAACGGACCGAGACTTTCTGTTTGTAACCGTCGCAAAACATTGTGATTTTCTACATTTTTCACAGAACTTTGAGCTGAAACAGCTGAAGAAGGGAGGCACCTGGACCGAGAGCGTCAACACCAAAGAAATCAACTGGTATCCCTTGCAGAAGGTGAACTTTGCCAGACGGAAGCTAGAAGGAGTCAATCCAGCTGTTATTACCTGGTATGTCTGATTTTATTTCTTATTGAAGATGTACGCTTAGATTTAAATGTCGGCATAATTGCTTTTAAATAATAATTTATCTTTCCATCATTCTCAAAAAGATGATGTATAACAGTTCTACATCACTACTGACCCTACTGATGCGAGTGAAGGGTCAAAACTACCAAAATTATATTAGATTTTAGATTGGATTAGATTCAACTTTATTGTCATTTAGCAGAGTACATGAAATGCAGTAAAGCAGTAAATACCAAAGTGCAGATGGAGATGATTGATGAATTATAATATAGACATTCACTATGAACAGTATATACTGTATAATATCTCATTCAGGCTGGAGACATGGAATCTTTCTTATCAAATTCCTTCACATGGATTAAAGCCCGGATGCAAACAAGGCTCTAATCGCATGTGATTCAATGTTGTTTTGGCAGCGAGGAGCTGAAGCTTGGCTTTGAGAAGGACGCGGCCTTCCAGGGGATGCAGTCTGTTGCCATGGGAACCGAGGAGCACAACATTCGTGCGAAGCTCCCAGCTGCCGGCCTGTCGGTGGAGAAGCAAGTGGACTGTCTGCTGGACCAAGCCACAGACCCAAACGTGCTGGGACGAGTTTACGCCGGCTGGGAACCGTGGATGTAAATGTTTGATCAGTCGTACGTCTGAATAGTCCTTAACAAGAATAAGACACGCGGATTCTCAGGCGTGAGCACTTCTTAGAATGTAGAACATTGTCGAATCTAGAATAAGTGTCACTGTTATAATTGCTTAAAAAGGTAAGGAATGTGGGTCTCTAAAAAAAGATGTGTAGGATGTAGGGCTTTTCTATGGTTTCTTTGCTATTTTCTCTATTTGAAGGAAAAACCCTTAATTTTTAAGGTGGTGTAACATTCAATTCAGAATAAATGTAAGAAAAAAAGCAAGAGAAGTATATTTTGATCATGAATTTATTAGCAAGCAGCACAAGCCTTTTTTTTTTTTTACAATTTTGAATCAGAGGTGAAGTGGTTCATGTTAAACGCTGTTAAACCATTTTTTCTTTGCAAAGCAGATGGGTGCAGACTGGTATAGAGGATTAGGTGGTTTTATTTCTGCACACAAAGACCCCCCAGAATTGCTTTACGCTCTTCTGTTTGCAGCCGAGGTCTTCCATTGGATCTCTCTCGTGTCGCGGCACTGGACTTTGCTGGGGAGAGTCCTGCTGTTTAGATTGCGGAGCCTTTTGAGTTGCGCTTCCTGTTTTGAAAAGGTAAGCTTCTTTGTGGTTGGAGAGATATTGTTTGTGAGGGGCGTCTGGTATCAACAATGGTTGATGGACCTCTACGAGTTTGTCCAACCCTGAGATCGCGAATAGGGACCCTTCCTGGACGTCTCTCTGGGATCTCACAGCTCATCTCACAGCGGTCACCATAGAACGGGAACCGACACTTGCACATCCCTATCAAGGTGCCCGACAGACGAACGCATTCACCATTTCGCCCACAATTCACTTTGGAGCAGGGATCTTCTCCGATAATCTCCTCGTCACTTTTAATAAGGATTATAAACCTCACCTTCGTCAACTTCAAGGCCTTACACTTCCCCTCGTAGACATGGGGATCAAGGGTAGCACTGGTGGAGGTCTGGTTCTTTCTTGTATAGGAATGCACTGCTGTCAGCGTTGCGAGCAAGCTCTTTCCGAAAACCTGGCACTTCTTTAGTTTCTCAACTAGATGTGTGCAGATGCGGAGATCTTGTAAACAACTTTGAATAGCTTGTTTGACTTCGCCAGCTTTGGCGTGACCCCCTTTCACCTGCTTGGCTACAGCTACCGTGACGGATCCTCTCTTCACCTCGGTAAACCCTAAAATATCATGTTTTTTGAAAGCTTTGGGCATATCGCTCGAGAACTGGGTCGTAAATGTGACAACCATCCAATCGTACCTGTCGTATGTTTCGACCAAAAAGTCCCTCATGCGGTTGCTAAGTTCTTGGTGGTCTTCGCTGTCATCTATGCGCTCGAAAATGTCCCTCTCTATGTACTGGGCGCTGTTGGATACGCATTTTTGGTGCGATTGGGCCAAAGCCGATGCTGACTGGGAAGCGATCTCCTGGGCGTGACTGACCTTTCTCTCTGCGTCTGTGACTGTGAATTTGTAGTAGTTCTTGTCAAGAATATATCCCTGACAAATAATTGTGTTTAAATATTTAAAACTTTCTGCAATGGCTTTTTCGTGGCATCTTAGGCGATCGGTGAGTAGTTCGCCAAGGTTTCTTTTGATGGAGTCCGGTTTGGCCATGAGGAATCGGTTCAAGGCCGAAGTGCTGTCGGTGTACTGGCTGTAAAATGTGTAAAAGTCTCTCTGGAGCGCTTGCTTTTCGACGTCACTCGCCTGACTGGAAAGCTTCTGTAGTTCTGTGTATTTATGCCAGGCTTTCTCAATGTTGTCAGCTGGTGCTTGGTAGGCTGCTGCTGCCCAGGCGTCCCACCTCATCTCTGACTGAACGGAGTCCAATTTGACATGTAAAGCTTTGAGTTCCAGCGGGATTCCTTGCAGTATGTCTGGCATTTTTGGAATGATCTGCATTAGGGCTCTCAGCCCAGCAGCGATGCCTGCACCAACCAGTGGCACCGGCGCCACAATGGTAGCAAGAAATTCGCCGATTCGCCGATAATTGCTCTTGAACCAACTGTTGGCTTTCTTCAAGTCGTCCTTCATCTTTTCTCGACGGGTTCTTTGGTTGGGAGCGTCAGGAGAGTCTGTCTGAGAAAGGCAGGAGGACAGCAGCAGCAGGAAGAGCACGGCCGTGGACAACATGGCTGAAAACACACGAAGCAGACACTCGAGGTTAATTTGTGCAAAATAAAAACAACAACGTCCATATGACTTTGGCCTACACCAGCATTAAAAACTGAGGGACAACTGCTGGAAATATATAAACAAATCAGCATAATAAAAGAAAATAGTTGGGCGCATTTGAAGCTGTGAAGTTTCTTTGGCTGAAAACTCACCTGAAGGAGCCTCAGAACGATGCAAACCGACTGCCGATGTCTTAGAGAACGATTACAGCTTTTAACAAAGTTGCGTAGGTCCGCCTACTTGACTGAAGGGAAAATTGTATCCATTTTTGGTGTGACAGATTAAAGGAGGGGTGGCTTTCGGGCGTCATTGTTTGATAGCAATTAGATAACGGAATGAAACAATCAATTCTGGGTTTTTAAAGACATGACTCATCACGTTTCACTCAATATATAACCCTGAATTTAGATTTGGAAAAACTCAGATTTCATGCATTAGTTAGGAATTGAAACATTCAAATTGTGCCAGTTAATTCGGTCATTGCATTTTACATTCACATCGGTCTTGATGTTGTATCTGCCAAAGCGAAATCTTAAAGTGATCAGACAAACCAGATCCTCTGTATTTAATTGAATAAATTGGTCATCAAATGTATCATTTTTTCCAAAAACTTTTAACTGATAAAAAAAGCAGAAGTTCAGTTTTCTTTGAAATGTGAGATAACGGGCCACTTGTCGCAAGACGGGAAATGACAAGGCCTCGCACAAGCAGAAGTGATGAAGCATTTCAAAGGTTCCTCACCTGTAAACATGGCCATATGTTTTCATGTCTAACAGAAGCACTTTTCTCTACGACATCTATGTTTAGTTTAACGGCAGTTCAACCATTAATTATAATGACAAATACTAATAGTTTTAATCGTAACAGGACCAGTTTAGACAGGCTTCCTCTCATCCTAAATGTTGTTGTTAATTTTTTTGTTAGTACTTTATTCAAACTCAAAAGCTGTCAATGAGGTTCAAATGAAGAGACTCAAACAGTTAATCCATTTTTAATAGTTTGTACAATCAAAAATAGGGAGACATGAGCGCACAGTTCGAGTAATGCTCACTAATACTTTTACAAATGCTATCAAACCCTGTCATTCATCTCCTCCCGGCGTTCGGATGGCACTAAAGCCGGGAGAGCTCGCTCTAGAGTCGACGGACATCATGAACGTGGAATAAACCGTAGTGTGTTGCTGCGTTACAGTTGTGAGTGTTGCGGGTTTTGTTGTCCTCGTGTGCTCACAGTCTGAACGTTTATTATTCAAGTAAAATTAAGCGATGTGGAAGAATTCCTTTGGCATGCATGATCGTCGCTCCCTTGTCGTTAACACTGTGGCAACTTGAATGCGGGTAATACTCGTTTGCATCTTTCTGTCGATTCGTATGACACTGCGTTGTTGTTGTTGTTCCTCCCCACGCTCTCTCAAGAGAGATCGGGGCTCTTGCATAGTACATTAACCACTGTGTCACAACAACGTCAAGGGACACATGCTGCTTCCCATTTCAAAATAGATACTTTGACAAAGTTACAAGGAAATCTGGAAAATTACCCAGACACGTGGCTTATTAATATTGTTTTTGGTCACTGTCCATGTAGTGTGACTTGTTTTTTTTTTTTTTTCTCCCCCTCTACTTTACACTTGTGGGGGGGTTCTTAAGCCCCTCATTAGAGTAAGAAACAGAAATTACATCAACTTTGAACATACGCTTCTTTTTCTCCTTGATAAAAAATAATTTCAACATTAGTAATCACTTTCTTTAAA
>CAESWR010000181.1:396504-408695 GCA_903171835.1 Mullus surmuletus | reverse complement strand
GGGGGGGGGTTTATGGACTGGTCGACATGAAAACGTCTTCATAAAAGTGCTAAATGACTCTGTTCAGTTAGCAGAGAGCAGTCACCAACTAAAGTGTTGCCCAACTATCTTCCCCACAATGTCATGACAAGGACATGAATTCAGAGTATCGAAAAAGAAACTCTTTGTGGCTTGGTGTGCATAGCATATAAACTGAAGGCATGACGTTCCCCGCTTTCCCAGCAGGACTTTAGTGTCTGCTCGCTAGATCTTAGGCCGCCACCCGTTGATAAACTGCATGAGCTTCTTCACTTGCAGTTTGCTCAGCTTGAAGTCCTCCGACAGGATCTCCTCGGTGAGCTGCAGCAGCAAATTCCCGTCGATCTTCTCCGACACGAACAGAGAGACGATGTCGTCCGGCAGCCCGATGAACTTCAGGGATTTGGACACCTCCTCGATGGAGAGGCCGGCCAGGCTGGACGGGGGTTGCCACTGTGGCGTGGGGGACGGGCAGCTGGGAGTTAATGGGTTGGAGATGGAATAGATCTCTTTTGTGCCCTGCTCGTGCGGACTGAGCGAGCAGTTGGACGAGTCCTGCTTCCCGTCACAAAGCGACCCCGACAGTAAATCCATGCACTTCTTGACAGTGTTTGATTTGGGCGTTCTCGGTGGCAAGATGGGGCACGAGAGGCTCTGCTTAGTGTTTGATTCTTCGATCGGCTTGTCCCTGTACATTTCTGAATTGTAACTGGAGGATTTGGTGCAGAAGTGAGTCAGTGAGGCTTTCTGCAGCCGGAAGTCTTTGCCGCCGTGCGCGTGCTCCCGCCCGTCAAAGTCCACCAGGCTGGACGTGCAGGTTTTTGCCGCGCTCGGCGACCTCTTCCTCGGGTAGCTGTAGTAACTCCGGCAGCTGGCTGGCAGGAACTCCTCCATGCTGTGAGATTCTCCCCGACTGAAGTTGTTGGGCCAGGACAGCCTGGACGACATCCCGTCCGACGGCAGGCTCCTGCTGGGCAGGGTGGCGCTCTGCTCACTGGTGCTGGAGTTCCCCCAGTTGCAGGGGTAGCACACGCTGCTCTGCTCTTGTGGATCGGACGCCTCTTGCTCGCACGTTCCAATACTGATGGGGGGGGGGGTGAAAAACAGAAGAAGAAAAACAACACGATGATTGAGCATCAACCATCATCATCAGCTGAAGGGGGAAGAAGACATATCGCTGCGGTCTCCTTCCGAGCATGTAAACGCAGTGAAACAGCTGATGATGGTGTGCGCAGTGATACGAAGGGAGGGAAAATAGTGCCAGGTGATTCCAAGATCGGACTTTTTTGTGGCCAAGAATTCGTCATGCAAATGGATTCTCTTTTTAACGCATGTTGTTCTTTGGAGCAAAACGCTTGTGACACCAGCAACTAGACGGAACTACTTTCTGCAACACCGAAATCGGGCCGGTATGTTTGCTGCTGTATTGTTAGACGGAACAAAACCCTTTATTCATGTGACCCCAGCAACTAGACGGAACTACTTTCTGCGACACAGAAACCGGGCCGGAACTCCCCTCACAGGACTCGGTGGAGGAAAAGTCACTGCTGATGAACAACACTGACGGTGATGATCTCATACAACTTCATGTCAAAGAATCCAAACTATCCCTTTAAAGAACACACAGTAAGGAACAGAAAATGTGTGTGAAGAGATTGCGCGCTCTGCACAGAAAGATCTCCCAAAACATCTAGTTGGATTAAAGTTGGTATTTTAACAGGAAAAATGAGAAACATAAGGAGAGCAGCCCCTTTCATACGGCATGTTAGGGGAAGGAATGCTGTGCTGTTATCGCGGGAGCAGCTGGCGTCTGGACGCAGCCGGAGCCAGGATATGTGGAGATACAAGGCTCTGGGGGGTTCGCAACTTCGTGAGAGCCGACTTGGCAAGTTGAGAACATGAAAAGTTTGGAAACGGCTGCGCTACATAACCAATCTGTTGTGTTACACGTTCTGTCGTGCAGAATGCCGGCCTTTATCTGGCAAAGGGAAAATAAAATGAGCAGCAAAATTACAGACTCTGTAATTAAAGGGGATTATGATTCAATCAGCCTCACAGTGTTTGTTTGTTACATTGAGGGTTGATAGGGAGCAGCGTCCAACTCTTACATGTTGTGGAGTCCAGAGGAATAATAGGAAAGCGTCGGACTCGGGGAGCGGGTCTCTTGCTGCCGCGGCTTCGTCAGGATGGGCACTGATGGCTGTTTCAAACTCCGCGGAGGGATCGGTGGGGCGTTCAAAAGGCGACATTCTTCCTTCACCTAGAGGAAGCACGATAGAAATGGTGAGTTTAAAGCCAAACAAACACAATCGTGCACAGAGACCGGCGCAGAACTCACGGCCTCAGACTTGGGCGGGACCGGCGGAGGAGTCAGAGACACGTCGGAGGTCGTGAGCGACGCGAGGGGACAGGTGACCGGGTATGACAGGGCTGCCGTCGAGGCACAGCCGTTGTTGATGCCTCGGATTCCCTCGGATGATTTGGGAATCTGGCCCCTCAGGTGATCCAACCACAGCTCCTCGTAGGGAACGTCGGACTTGTTGAGGGGTGACTGGTTGGAGCAGTCCAACAGCTCGGGGAAACAGTGTTCGCTTTCGCTAGAGTCCGAAGGAAGGCTATCGGACGGCAGGAGGGCCCAGTCGCCGCACAGAGTCATGCACCCCTGCAGGTTGACCTCGCTGTTGCCGTGCAGGTTGCTGCCGTAAACGCACACGGACAGCCGGTGGAAGGACTGCGTGAGCTCGTCCCGGGCGTACGTCAAAGAGCTAGGGATCTGCATGCTGTTGGGACACCCGTTGGAGGTGCCGCTGCCGCCGCTGCTGCTCCCGCTGCAGTTGCCGTTCCCGCTGCTCTTCTTCGGGCTCTTGCCGTCGTCGTTCCAGTCCGTCCGCACGTCCCGGACGGCGCGGGAATAATCGTCTATGTCGAACTGCTCCTGGCAGAAGGAGAACCAGCGGTGCACCATGGTCTCCAGCCACAGCTCGCCCTGCAGCAGCTCCTCCGGAATAATAAACCTCGGCATGGCCACGTGGAAGGGGAAGTGGATCGGGATAATTTTGTTGCTTCGCAGGATGCAGCACACGACCACGGTCTTGGTCTGGATGTTGACCAGTTTGTAGCGGTGACCCTCCCGGATGAGGTGGAGGTCGTGCTGGTTGCGCGGCGGGCCGCTGGGCACCGTGACGTTGACCGGGAGCCGGGTTTTCTCCACTATGTTCCTGATGGTGTGCTCGCCGTCCTGCATCTGCAGCTCCAGCGGGCTGCACGTGCTGAAGCGGCCTTTGCACTGGAACGGCAGGCTGATGCTCTCGTTGGTGCGGTGGTTCATGCAGATCAAGCAGGGCATCTTGCCCCGGCCAATCTTGCTGATGGAATTCAGCTTCCCGATCTTCTTAAAAATGGTGTTGAATCTGGATTTTTCTTTGGAGGTCTTGGCATAGAGGATCTCAGCCTGGCCCATTAATGTCAGCTCATCACCAGTGCTTAGTGTAATGTTGTAAACTTCGGTATCTTCATTGCATTCTCCTGAAGCCATCTGTAATAAATTGACAATGTAAGTGCTAGAGACACTACCGGTATAAACATGATGCATTAGGATGGCTACTAAAACAGTTGCACAAGAAACCCAAGTTGAGGAATCAATTTTATTTTCATTCTTGCCACAGCTGTATTCTAATCAGCATTGTGTAGCAGAATATTTTTAAAAGAACGAAATAATCGCATAACAGGCAGGTGTCATGCACTTTATATTCCAATGTTTTCATCCTAAATGGAAAATTACAAGGGTACGTGTTTTACAGA
This sequence comes from Mullus surmuletus, assembly GCA_903171835.1. NCBI lineage: Eukaryota > Metazoa > Chordata > Actinopteri > Syngnathiformes > Mullidae > Mullus > Mullus surmuletus. Next base: position 404,876 of record CAESWR010000181.1, on the reverse strand, counting down.
GGCAATGATACATGGTGTGATGGTCAGAAAGAACAGACTCAACAGACCAGATGTACCTTCACATTGAACGTGATCTCTTCCATGACGTAAACCCTCTCGGGGAATGCTTTGGCCACCTCTTCCACACTGTTGAAGTATTGCACAGGCTCCTTGACATCCCTGTCCTGCTCCAGGAGCTTAAACTGACCTGAAGTAGTGAAAATAAACATGAATGCAACCAACACTGACCGTAGGATACACATCTGATGACTGCACAATTCATTTCTTGCTCCAAAAATCCATGCATATAGATCTCACCTTCATAATGAACTGGGATCTCTATTTTGGGCCCAATCACATAGTGTCCCTCCTCTAGACTGTGAGCTGTTATAGTTGTCCATTGACGACAGGAATGAATCAAGAGGTAGTCATTGTCTCTGAGCCCTTCAACCAACTGACCTGCAGCGGTGAAAACAACCAAACAAGTCATTTCCCTTGTGAATTAAGATGTTAAAGTGCTGGAAATCCTGCAAAACTCATAAAAAAGTCAGCATGCACAAAATTAACTTTGAGTATGAAATCTTGATTCGTTCTTTGCCTTTTTTGCACAATCAAATCAGTCATGTAATGTGCAGTATAAAACGGCATTGGTGTGGAATTTACAGTGACAAAAACATTACAGAAAAAAAGCCTGTTTAGACAAACAGCAGTGACTAAAATGTGGGTAATAGCCCTTAAATCAGTCGATTACAGCCACCGCCGAGACACATAATGAATGACGATTTCAAACAAGCAAATATGAATCTTTCTTGTTTATCGAGCTGCTGCGGCTCACACACTGTACCACACAGGCATACTCGATTCTCCATGGCCAGAGAGTGGGATAGACTTGACAATCAGAGTTCCATCAGGTTCCTGATGTTATCTTTAGCAGTGGACCAACATATATGCTGCATATTGTCACTATAAGGCGGCACTAATATGTACAGCTTATGAAAACGTACAAAACATCACATTCACAGCAGGGCAGAATAGGCCTGTCACAATAATCAATACATCATCACTTTGCCTGCGTCGATATATCGCCATGCGTGTTTGTTCTCCTCATCTCACGCTACCAAGCAGACTAGATGTCAAGAGGGTTCACTGTGCATCGGTCTCAGCACCTGAGCGCTTTGGTTCCATCGCGTAATAAATAAATGGGAGTGAACCCTCCTGTCAGTCATCCGCTCTCTTTGAGAGCCTCCTGAGAACCTTCTTGACATTCCAATTAAACACTCTTGAGGAATTATAGCGTATAGCCTTTTTAAAGGGTGTGCTTGCATTATAACGCCATGTTATCATTTGTTTGTAATGATCTCAAGATAATGTTGACAACAATGGTTTGTTGTTGTGAGGACAGGACCAGTTTGCAAACTATGGTGGGAGTGAGTTGTCTTCTTCGGGTTTGAATCCCATCTTCATTGTGCTCCACTGAGACCTTGCAGGCATCTTCTCCAGCTGTGTTCTCCATCCCTCCATGGGGCTGAGATGATAACAGATGGTATAGGCAGCCCCTGTTTTGGAACCAGCTAACTCAATAAAGCAAACTGCTGACACTTACTCCTCAATTGCAGCTGCTTAATGTTGATTAAACTTACGTAAGAAAAGCCCCCTTTCTTCTTCTCTTCACTAAAACCCAAGAAACGACGCCAAGATAAACAGCAACACGTTTGACCTGACAGGCGACGTCGTTTGCTCAGCTAGCTAGCTAGCTAGCAAGTTAGCTCAGTTTATTTTTATTTATTTTTTTTAAATAAAAAGTTGCCTTACCGTTGTCCAACTTGACGATTTGAGGCAACCTGTACGCGCTGACCAGCTGGTCCAACGGCAACGCCGCTGCGCTCCATGTCACATCTTTGAGGTTGTTGTACAACATCGTTCCAAGGTCCATGGTAGCTAGCTTAGCGTTAGCCCGCGGCGCGGCTAGCCGTGTGTAAACACGCTCGCAAAACGGCTACGCCGGGAGACAACGAGCCGAACCGGTACCGAATCTCCAGCTACAGCGCGATTCTCACGGACGGCTGCATGTTTCCCCGCCATTTCTCTACGTGTCGTTGGAGCCCGCGGTCTGGCACCGCTGGAGAGCCATGTTTGTTTAGCTAGCAGCTCGTCTGTGGTGCAGCCAGGCGAATAGCGGAAGTGCGTCATTTTTTTTCCCCCTCCTACAAAAATAAGAGCGGGAGCAACGGACATGGCATTGTTTTTGTTTTGTTGAAGGTGGAATCGTTTTATAGCTTTGCAATACAGTAAAAAAATACATTATAAATACAGAAATTAATCAACTTAATTTTGTAATTTATTTCTAAAGCATAGCGCCGTTTTTCCCCCTCCAAATTAAAATGACCATTGGTGCAAAACATGCAAAATATGATGGAAAAAAGTACATTCACTTCAGATTCTCTTCACTTTTTTAATGTTTTTATAGTCTGATGACACACTTAAAGCCATCTTCACTTTGCATCCTCAATAACAGCAGGGATAGATTTATTACCCACAATGCTTGAAGTGATTTAAAAATGATTTATTCCAAAAACGTGCTTTTTAAAATTTATTTTGTAAATGAAAGTACCATAATAAACACATTTTGTGAACTGCTACCAGAGAACAAGATGAGGTCAAAAAAGGAATGTGTTCTTCAAATGTTTGTGGTGTCGATGTGTGTACATGCAAGTGGAAATGTCATCACACTTCCTGATTTGCCTGTTAGAAAATCAAAAGCACTTCCTTCATTCGTCTGTCACTCAGTAGAATCCTAGCCCGAGAACATGACTTTTCTGGACACTCTGCGACTGTGGGATGAGGCCATCACCTGTGCGGACAGGAAGGATTTCACAGAAGCACTCATGATCTTCTTGTCTATCAAAGAGCCAAACTCCAAAATCTTTTTCGACATCGGTTCCCTCTACCTTCTCAACCAAAACCTGGATGCTGCTGAAGAGGTACACATTTGACCTACGGGAAGACTGAAAACTGATCATTATTTTGTAATATGTACCAAAATCAAAATTGCTTGTTGTTAGTTGATAGAGATGAAATGATGCGATAATTTTGGGCTGAAAGCACAAGTCATGAAAAGAAGAAGTTGAATTGACTGTTTCTCATTTCTGCTGGAGGAAGTTACCTTGTTCTCTCCTTCTGTCTCAGGCGTTCGATTGCAGCATAAGCAAAGACGAGCATTTGGCTGTCGCCTTCTTTCAAAGAGGAAACATTTTTTACAAATCGAAGAGGCAAGGCGCACAGAGATGCAACATTAATTCCTCACAATTTCGATTTAAAGATCATATCTTGAGTGCACACTCAAGATATGACACTTTTGTGTGGTATCGCTGATCCTATTTGCATTATGGAATGTCCCACTAATTATTATTACTTCCATTCAAAGGTACGAGGAGAGTTTAGGTGATTTCCAGCATGCTTTCAAGGCACTTCGAGGCAACCAGCTGATAGATTACAAAGCACTGGGCCTCAGATACAAACTGTATGCATGCGAGGTGAGTAAGTCAAAATGAAAACTATTAGCCATTGATTTAACACTCTTTGGGTCTTTCAGAATTAGAACCACTCAAGTCGGTTGTGCCCGAGTTGTGCTCAAACAGTCAGATCAATAGCAACCCTATTAGGCGTGTCCCGATACAACTTTTTCACTTGCGATACGATAACAATATTGCAGCCTTGAGTATTGGCCGATACCGATATCGATCCATTATCAGCACATATCATACATACTTTTATTACTTATTTTGTAGTAGGAATGTTAGAAAAGGCTTGATCAAGTGATATTACTCAAACAGAGAACAATAGTCAGCAACAGTAGCTATGAGAAAAACAGACCCATTTATTATTAACCAATGACTTACATACATTTTAACCTGAAGCATAAGAATATTCTACATAGAAGTGCTGGAGCGAAGTCTGGAATGGACTGCTTGTATCAGAGTGATTGTATTGGAGATTTTAGATGCAGGCTGATATAATCAGATACTTTTTTTTCTTTCCTTTTGCTGATATTGGACCGATATCTAATATCGGATCGGCACACACAGAGTAAGATAAGATTGTCAGTATTGTGGTCCACAAAAGTGATTCAGGGGATTCAGAGTGAGCGGATTGTCACACAGGATCGATATCTCTTGCCTCAGGTTCTCCACAACATGGCCCTGGCCGAGGCTCAGCTGGGCCACTGGGAAAAAGCTCAGGAGAAGCTCATCAAGGCTCTCGACTTCAAGACCGACACCAAGCTCAATCTCCTTGACAAAGCTCTGGAGCACATCCTGGTTAGTAACCAATCAGCTGCCACGATCCGTTGTGAGCGTTTTCTTTACAGCCAGGTTTGGACACACGTTTTACACATCAACTGTGATGAAATCTGACCAACAGAAACAGAAGATTTTCAAACCCATCGAGTTACCTTCAAACGCGCTGTTCAGACCAAATAAGCACCATGTCGCAGAGCTGGAGAAGAAGGACTTCCTGGGAAAAGCAAAGGTAAAACTTAATCTGTAAATGAAAAGGGCTCGAGTTCAGCTCCTCACCGATTTATTTCTCGTCACCTAAAGTTCTCACGACCAAAGTGGCTTTTTGTGTGATTTTTTTTACCATCTACAGGTTGTGGCCTCGGTCAATCCTCAGGACCAGTTCTCTGGATTTAATCCCCTGAAGCCGCAGGTAACACACAGGCTTGTCTCTGGCCGTTAGATGAGCCCTGATGTCAAGGTGGCCTCAGGTGCGGCTGCTGATGCTTGTTTGTGTCACCACAGGTCAAAGATGGTCCCACTCAGCCAAAAGAGCCCGAGGTTCTGAGGTACAGCAGCTCAGTTTGATTCTTATTACCTTCAAATGACACACGATGCTCTCAAATATTCATGTTGAGTTGGAAAATCCTATGATAGATAATGGGTGTACCCCCCCCCCCCACAGGACTCTGCAGGGGGAACCCCACACTGTGCTGTACGAGTTTGTTCCCGAGACCAGCGACGAGCTGGCGGTGGTCCCAGGAAACATTGTGTTTGTGCTGCAGAAGGGTTCTGACAACTGGGCATCTGTGGTCTTTAATGAACGAGTAAGAGGGCCACGTGCATGTTTGTGCATCTTCCAGTCGTTTTGTTTGTGACCGTGCATTATTTACATTAAAACTCAATTTACCTCTGGATTACAGAGGGGGCTTGTTCCTTACAATTACCTGGAACGTTTGGAAATCTCCTTGGATTCAAAACAGAGAAAGGTAATTAAGTATTCCATGTCTAACTCTCTGACATGATATGACTTTGAATGTATTTGCGCGACACAAATGCATGAATTGTCTTATCTGGTTACTCACATATTTTCCTACTTTCCCTGTTTTGCTGTGAATGGCGTTATTTGGAAAACATGGACAGGGAATAACTGAACCTCCTAGCGGAGCGCCACCGACCAGACCTGACAGAAAAGGTATACTTGTTAAATCTGCTTCATAAACTAAACTACATTAATGTAATGTAATGAAATTGCTGCTAAAAGGAGTTACATGTGACCAGCTCGGCTCATCTATCAAAATAGATGCATTTACTCAGGAAAAGATCTTCTCCACGTGAAAATAATCATAACTGTTCTATATTTAAGTTCCGGCTTCCGTTGACCCACTACCTAAGGTAGGCTGACTCGCACGCTCTGTGCAAAATATACTGCATAAAGCATTCATTTCAGACCTACATATTACACGTGAAAGAGCTCATGAGTGGATTTTCCAATATAGATTTTTCTTTCTATTTCATTGACGCCAGACTGTAAAGCCTGACAATTCCTGGATCATCAAAATCCATTACACATTCAACTTTGCAATCTCCATACTACCCGGGTCTCCCTACGCGACCCTGATTGAGAAAATCAGCAAGAAACTCAACGTCTCCTCGACATTAATCACCCTGAGGTACGCTGCACATTTAAAAACGTTTTTGCCACTTATTGTAATCGACTCGCTGTATCGCTGCTGTAACAACTCAATTGTGTTGCCGCATGTAAGTTTAACCTCTGAGGCAAATGGACAAAGTGCAATCAATGCGGACACGGAAATGGAAAATGTGTGGAGTCGGGTCAGCGGTGGCCGCATCACGCTGTGGTGCAACACAGAGGAAGTGAGTACACGCTCGATAACACCCGTTAAATACATCAAGCACCTTGTATATCAGCTCTGTGCAATACTTCTCTTATACTTTCATATCCCATTGAAGCATTTGTGGTAGCAATCGAAGCAATGGCGAGGATGACTACTCATGTTTGTTTTGGTTGTGTTTAGGAAAAAGAGAAGCCACAGGCCGAGATGAATTTCGTGGCACTTCATTCCTATGAGTCATCAAATCCTGAGGATCTCAGTTTCAATGAGGGTGACACGATCACACTCCTCAGTAAAGGTGACCGCTGCTCTTTTAGGCAGATGGGAATAAAAAGAGTCTAAATTCAGGCATGTTGCAATAATTCTGTTTCTCAACTCTCTTTAGTAAACCAGGACTGGTTGGAAGGACGATGTAACGGACGTACTGGTATATTCCCTGCGTCCTTCGTGGAGGAGCTCACTGAGGAAGACCAGCAATGAATACAAATGTTAATGCAAAGCTGTTGCTGGAAAGCTGCCACGATGTCGGTGATTTCAACATCACTCTGTTTTTATAAGCAAGCCGAAAACCACCGGTGCTGAGCTTTGGAAAATATTTAATCATTGGTTACAATCGGCGTTAATTACACAGTTTACATTTAATGCCTGTGAAAACAAGCGGATAGAATTAAATTATGTGCTGCTTGAGTCTGTGGGGAGAAATGTGAAATCACCGTGGTGACGCGCCCTCTTCCTCATAGGCGATTGCTATGCCTCTCCTGCCCTCTACTGCCTTCACCACAGGTGTCTCTCCCAGCTTCTGCTCCAAGCCTTGCCAGCTCCGACCTGCCAGGAAAGATGCTGCGGAAACACACGAGGCGATTCTTAATGTGTACTTCCGTTTGATTTTTTTTTCCCCCCCGAATGAATGCAACATGTGTACAATTAATTTATTTGTACTAGATCGTGCAATAAACGTGCGTGATGCTTTGAGAAAATGCACCGTTTTGCGTGCATACCTGCTGAGTTGGTGTTGGCTACGGTCATCGTCTGGTTCCTGAGGACCACCGAGGACCCAAACGGCGATTCTGCAGGCTCTCTGTCCAGCAGGTTCTTGCTTCGAAGAGCTCCTGTGATTAAAGACACGTCCGTGTCGTCGTCGTCCTGCATTCCGTCGGGCAAAGCCACGTGACTCTGTCCACCTGGAAACAAGTCGGAGATGAAAAAAAACAGCTACAAAAGCAACTCTCCGTCTTATTGTCGCAACCCAAACAAACCTGGTAGGAGATGTCGGAAGTCTGTGACGTACTCCTCCGACCACTCCCTGTTCTTGTTGCAGGCCACGTCCATCTCAAACGGCGTCACCACCGGTCGGTAGAACTCAGTGGAGTCCAGCAGCGAGTTCTCGGGACACGCGATCAACACGAAAACGTCAATCTCCAGAAAGTTTGCCAGCTTGGCCACGTTCAGCTTTCCCATTGCAAACATGTAGCTCTTCTTGCCGGCTTGGCGGAGGGTCTCCTTCAGCTGCTGGATGATGGAGAGGTAGTTTGCCACTCCGAGAGTGCCGACCAGGATGCCGACCACGCCGGCGTCCTTGGCTCGCTCTATGGCGTAATAACGCTTCATGAGTGCGCGGTTAACACCGACCGACTCGGTCCTCCCCGTCTTTGTTACGGGGTCGAAGGAGCAGAAAGAGCAGCGGTTCCAAGTCATCATGAAGTTTCTCAAGGCTGCTCCCTCTTGGCCGATGTAGAACATATTGTAATCCGATATGCTGAGTCCACTCTTTAGGGAGAACTGTCTCCCAAACTGATAAACCGTGACGCCGTCTTGCTCGGGCAGAGAGGCGTCGTCCTGCTTTCTTTTAATCCGACCGTGAGCGAAACACTGCTCCCCCTCGACAACCAGCTCTGAGGTCACAAGGTTCGGATACTCCGGAGACAAGAGAGCTACGATGTCATCTGTGGGGGACAAAAAAACATTAAATTACTGATACAGAACCATAACAGGCTGTCACTCCCCTCTGGTAGGTGAACATATGTTCTCTCACCAATAGCATGAGCGTAGTTGACATCGTAGAGGATGAGGATGTGGCCTTGTGTGTCAGGGTAGAGTTCTCTGAAGGCTGCCGCACACTTTTCCAAGTCCACCGCTCCTTTCTCAAAGATGTACATCAAGGGCAGCCTTTTGGACGGGCTCAGGCACGCGCTGCCGTAGTGCACGATGCAGTCGGCGCCGACGTGCTCAGCGGCGACCTCGTCCACACAGCAGCTGCTCGAGA
>CAESWR010000181.1:313950-326522 GCA_903171835.1 Mullus surmuletus | reverse complement strand
AAAAGGTGATTGACTCGTCGAGAAAAAGGTGTGGTACTTTTCCAGGCAACCTGCTTTGTTTTAAGTGACCACAAAGCACGCGATGGCTGCGTTTGACGGGCCGTCACGGGAGGAAAATACCCGGCCTAAAGCTTTTATTGTGAAGGATGCGAGCGATTGGAAGAGAATTTCGCCCTCTTCGCCTCTCATGCAGGAATGCAGCCAGACTAAAATACAGGGGTAGAACACTAATAATTATTCCCTGAGTAGTTTGACCTGTCTCAAGTATTTCCTTTTTCAGTATGAATCAGCGAGACCCAGAAAGCCCTGCTGCTCCCACCGGCGAGAAAAAAAAACCCAAATAGCGCCACAGAGGAGGGAGGGCGGGCCGTGTAGTAAACATTTTATAACTGTTTATTCTTTACGTTGTGAGCCAGAGGTCCGGAGCTCTGCGGCGCATTTGTTGAAGCCTTGTTTGGTTTAAGTGAATTTACTTAAGTTCACGTATCTGCGGGATCAAGCGCTGGCCTAAATAACTTAACTTCTGCTGAGCCAAGAGGAATCTCCCTCCTTCACTCCCTCATTTTCACTCATATTTAAATTCAATTTGAGACATTAAAGATTCCTCCCCCACCCCCACGAACAACTTTTAAGATATTTTTAAGATATTCTTTGGATAAGAAATTTGATGTAATTCATTTTACCACAAAGAACATTCAATTATCTTGTTGAAATGCTTAAAACTACATCTCAATCTATCAGAAATCAAGAAGTTATGAATGAAGCTCAGAGTCTTTTTGAAGGTCAAGTATGCAACTGAACCAAAGGAACCCTCCATTTTTTAATAGGATCGAATAGAATAGAATAGAATAGAATTATTTTAATTGATCCTGTTGCAGCAACAGCAAGAAATGGAAACTCAATATTAAAAAAAGCAATATAAAGAAGAGCAAAATATATAAAAAATGCTGTAAATCCACATCTTAAGAAGCGTTTCCGAGTTTTCGAGGCAGATTTTAACTCCAATTGTACCTCAAATTAAACCGGCACATTTTACAGTTTAAAGTTCAAGCTGCCCCCCCGTCAACACGCCGCTCTTGGATCCCGGGCCGCTCGTGAAAACAGAGATTGTGCGGGTGCAGAAATAGAATGCTTGTGCTTTATTGTGGCCAGGTGTGGTTCCTGAATGCAACTTTTATTAACCGCCGACTCCTTTGGCGAGCGGCAACCCACAACCATCCTCATCAAAACAGGAATCCAAGGAAAAGCTATTTATAGGTGCGACACGCCAACGCATGCACGCAGGATATCACTTGGAGCGATGGGGGTGCGTGCGAACGCCGGGTACCGGCTTCAGATTTGATTTTCCCGATATTAACAATGCATAGAATTTTATATATTTACCTTTAAATGCATGAATCTGTCATTGGAATGAAAAAAAAGGGGAATTTTGTGTTTTCCAAATGGCAGTTGAGTGTGTGTTCAGGTTTCTTATCTTCGTGTCTGGAAGTGAAGTTGCCCCCCCCACTGGGAATTTTACTTATGTCACCATTTGAATGACCCTATCAGAGGAAGTTTGTGATAAATTTAGTCGCCGCGGAGACGAGCTGAAGTGAGCGGAGGAGGAGAATGGGCCTCCGGCGAACAATGGAGCTTCCCCTCCGCTCCTGCAGGGGAAAATTTCCATGTGTCCGTCCCTGCAACATGCATGTGTCAAAGTGCGCACATGTGTGTTTTTCTGCCTCCGGGGCGGGATATAGAAAAAAAAATTTGAAAAATAAGTGACTCACAGGGGAGTTTGTATCCTGAGTTCACCCCCCTCCGCCCCCCCCTCCGGCCGGGCGGGTGTGGGGGCCCCGTTTTGGCCGACAGGTGAAGAAGTGGAGCGTCTTGTTTGTCTTCAATTAGAAAAACACTGTTGCCTTCATTTGGTTATAGTCAAATGAGAGAAAAAGAAGTTTCCCTACATAACTGGCTCATCTCACGCGACACATGCTCCGACGCGGCCGGTGTGTGTCAACGCACGGCACTCCGCTTCGCGACAACTCCGCTCTGGGATGTCGGCTCTCGCTAATTGTGTGTGTAAATATTGCACCGTGTCGGCCCTCGCGGTTAATCTCCCCTTTTATACCCACAGGCTAAATTTAGGGCGTGTTTAGACAACCCTTTAGCTGTGTGTGTGTGTGTTACCCCTTTAAATGGGTTCATCAGACGAACATGTTTCCCAGCAGACAAACATCATGCTCACATAAAACATGTGTGCCACAGCGAGCCGTGTTTGCTATTTATAGAAGTAATTAGATGACTTTCATATTATGATTGCAGTAATAGTCAGTGTGTGTGTGTGTGTGTGTGCATGGCGCCGGCTTTACGATCCGCTGCGTAGTAAAACTGCATACAGTAGCTGCACAGGAGTTGTCTGTTTTGCCCAGCGGCTGTTGTTTGGAGACGCGTTGCTCGACTGGTGCGCCAGCTTGCCAACCAAAACAGAGAAGTGGAAACAATCGAGTTTACATCCCGACTTCCATTCTGTGAGATCCCATTCGCTTTGTCATAATATCACTTCCCTTTTACTTTGGTATCTAGGCATACAACCAAGGCCTTTGTTTAACTTTTATTCAGGATTTTACCCCCTCCTCCTCCTCCTCCTCTCTGTTTCTGCAGGCCTTCCTTGCACACACACACACACACACCACGCCCGGCAAAATCACTCACTCTGTCCGTAATCTCCTCTGAAAGATGAATATTTGCGATTCCTGCCCTGCCTCCCTCCCTCCATAAAAAAAAAAGTCTCTTTTTTTTTGCGGACGCTGCTTTTCTGAACGGGCAAAGACGAATATTGCTCTAAATCCCTTCAAATGTAATTTTGTATGTCACAGTGGAAACAAAACAACAATATCAGAGAGATGATGAACCTCAATCCAGTGTAAACGTTGCTATCCAGGATGATTGAAGGGGGAGTCGTCGCGCACGCCGAGGCCAAGCGGAGGGGGGTCAAAAACAGAGACGTTGCTTGTGTTCCTCTTAAAAATAAAAAAACCCCTCTTATTTATCTGTGCTTGCTGCCGTCCTTCCATTGGAAGCCACGACGCATAAACATGTACAGAAAAAAAGCCAAAACAGCAAGGGCTGGATTTGGACGGGGCGAGATCCGGACATTTGATCCGCGGCATAATGAAGTATTAGCTTCCATTACAGCGCAGGCTTAACCTTTTTACGGAGCGCCATTGAGCGCTTGCCAGCAGTCATCAATATTTAACAGCTGTTGCTATTATGAAATTCTTTATGGGCTAATGTGGCTCGCCGGCTTGCACGCAAGGCCTTGGCCGGACGCCAGCCCTCTGTCAGGAGGAAAGGGGGGGGAGATTGACAGACGGCTTGCTCGCGTGACAGCCAGCCCTTGATCAGCCAACTTCTCTCTCTCTCTCTCTCTGTGTTGGTGTTGCTCTCTCTGCTGTGGATTTCCTGTGCCTGCGGAGAGAGAGAGAGTGAGAGAGAGAGAGAGAGAGAGAGACAGAAGAAGAGCGCTGAGGGAAGGGGGGGGCGGGGATAGGCAAAGGAGGTGGCTGCAAGCCAAGCCGACCTCAACACACACATATGCAGACACACACAGTTTTTCTCTACTCACGCAAGCCTTGTGGGAGGGGAGGGGAGGGGAGGGAGGGAGACGAGGGAGGGGAGGGGAGGGGACTGCTGCGCTCCGCCGCGCCGGGCCGCACCGCGATCGCATGTCGGGATCCGGAGCTTCTCCTTTACAAGCCAAACACATGGCTGAAGAACCGGCTGCCAAAAGATGGCACCCACGCCGCTGAAATCAGGAGCCCGAGTGCAGACACTGGTTTTTGGGTGCTTGGAGAGTCTGAAGTGTGCAGGAAGGGGTTTCAAAAGTTTTAATTTTGACTTCAGCTGTGTCTGAAAATAGTTCACTCACTCCCTAACCCCTCCTCCCTATATTCACTATGTAGTGGACTTTATAAGAGGCCTGTCCCAATAATCACTAAATCAATTAATCACACTGTAAATGACAACAATCCGGCTTCAATACATCGCCATGTGCATGTGTGTTTGTCTCCCTCGTCTCACTATTCCTCTTGAAAAGTTCTCGACAATCAGATTACAATGTTAAATACTCTTGAGAAATGATAGCTTATTGCTTTTTAAAGGGTGTACTTGCATTATTGTGCCATATTGTCATTACATTAGTTTAATAATGAAGGGATGCATGATGGGATATCCATCATTCGCGAGGGACCATCGGAAGGTCACTACTTTTTGCTATGCTTTATGGGAAATTTTGAGTCGACTATATAGCGATCACTAAGTATTTGGACGCCACTGCAGAATGGCGTGACCCCTATGTAGGGCACTATGTAGGGGTTAGGGGGCGATTTCAGACACAGGTTGAGGATTCCAACACCGAGCGGTCAGGGTTCCTTGAGGGCCCTTACGAAGGGGTCAGCGGCAAAAAAAAAAACTCGGATTAGTCGAATTTCATTTTTATTTAAATGCTTTAAAGGCTTAAAAGCTTAAACTGAATAATCACCAGTCTGACCTTAAACATACATTGAATAGGAAGAAATATGGATACTGTAGGTTGTCGTTTTCATTATACATTCTTAGAGGATTTTTGGGGGGAAGAAGAAGAAAGAAATTAATCATAAAAAACTTTCCGGCGGAAACCGATCAGTAGATTAGACGCTCTGTCGGACCGCGATGCCGCCTCAGATTCCTGTATCAGGGAGCCGCATCAACCAGAATGTTATGAGCGTTGCTACGGAGCCGGTGTGCGATTATTTTCAGTGAAGTTAATGGCGCGCAACATGAAACAGTTTAACAAGTGGCGGGAGCTCCTCGCGAGAAACATCGGCGGCGACCACCTGTTTGAATCGCGATGTGGGCCGGCGGCGGCGGCGCGGCGTGCGGGCCGGAGGGTCCGAGCTCCCAAAAACCCGTGCGGCAGCTGGTGTTGTGTCTAAGAGCAGCCATGTATGAACGCTCTCCCGCCACTAAAGAGTATCCCCCCCCTCTACTCGACTCAGGCGTGCGTATCGGCCTTGTACTCCGACGCCGTCCCGCAACCGAGAGTCGTGCAGCGCTCCTCGACATCATGTCATGTCGTTTTAGAATCTCTTCTCTCTCTCTCTCTCGTGCGGCCTTGAAATATTCATACTTGCGTTTTCCGTCGTTTTGTGAGACATTGTGTTTTATGGCCGTTATCTCCAGAATAAAAGCATGCTGGCGTGGTTAACAGCGTCTTCTGCTGTTATTTGGAGAGTCGGAGGAAGTGGTTTTCCGGGGCGGGTGGGGCGGTGGGAGGTTTTTGTTGAGAGAAAAAAAACACACACACACAAAAAAAAAAACTAGACGGGGCCGAGCTGAAGCAACCGCCAAACTCATCCCACCCTCTAGAGGCTGCAGAGATTAGTACCTGATTGATAAACCAAACTCTCTCACACACACACACACACACACACACGTGTTGGGCAAGTTTCTTCAAAAACATAATGCATTGTTTATTACTTGTTGCTGTCATTTGCAAGTAATTTGTTACATTATGATATTACTGTTTTTGAATTGTAAGGCATTACATTACTTTTAAGTTACTTTTAAGTTACTTTCACCCAAATAGCTGGAAATATGGATTTTGGCATTCTCTGTAGATCTTATTGCGTTCAATGCAGCTCATTTACACATCAAGTATGAGATATTATGGTCTGGCGTAATGACTGAGCTGAACAGTAATATATAATGGCCACAGTTACGGCTCATGGTGCAATACATGTTGTGATGGAGATACTGTAACTTTTAGTTACCACAAAAAGTAATGCATGACAGTAATTGTGTTACTTTTGTAACACGTTACTCCACACACACATTGAAGTTGTCATTCCTTCAAACTTCTCGCTGGCCTTCCCTCTCTCATAACGTCACATTTCGACAAATTACTCTCCATTTTTGAGGCGTTTGAGTGTTTTCTCTGCTCCTCCGCCCTGAGATAATTACGACGTCACATGTGACTATTTTGGGTGGGTGGTCCTAATATCGGAAAGACGGTCCCGGGCCGAGCGAGGGAGCTTTCGGCCTCGCCCTTTGGCAGCGTCGACATCCCACCGCTTGTCACTTTTTGCTTAACACCCTGTCCTCACGCGGAGCACATAAACGCCTCGCCATTACCTACTCTGTTTTCCTTTTTCGAGCGGAGAGGGAGAAAATAGAGGCAAAGAAAGCAAACCTCGAGACGCGAGCGGCGGTTGAATAAAAGCCGGTATTGTTGGCAGAGGAAGTGCCGGTGCCGATAATTAATCATCCTGCGTGTTTGTCTTTCCTGACGCCGCATCCTCTCCAAAAGCTGCCGTAAGAGAGAAAACAAAAATACATGAGGCGTTGATGGAGGAAAATAAAGAAGCTTATTAGGCTCATTTCCCCCCGCAATCCTTTCCACTGGTGGGATGATATTGCGGCAGATGGAAGAGAATGGCTCCATGTGTGTGTGTGTGTGTGTGTGTGTGTGTGTGTGTGTGTGTGTGTGAGTGAGTGTGTGTGTTTTCGGCCGTCTGACGTTTGTTTGTTTGTGTGTGTTTGCACCCAGCGGAGGTGATGACAAAATACTTAACATTATGGTGAGCTCATGAGGGCCGCCGTCAGTGATGTACCACCGCACACACACACACACACACACACACACACACACACACACACACACACAAAAAGGGGCCTGCACTTTCATTTATATAATCGAGCCAAAATTGGTGGATGAAAAAAAAGGGTAAAAAAAAAGAATCTGTGATGAACCACCACACACACACACACACACACACACACATACACACACTCACACACACACTGGGGCCTGCACTTTCATTCATATAATTAAGCCCAAATGGATGGATGGATGAATAAAAGGGTAAAAAAAAAATAAAAATCTGTGATGAACCACCACCCACACACACACACACACACACACACACACACTGGAGCCTGCACTTTATATAATTTATATAATCGAGCCAAAATGTACCGATGGGTGAAAAAAAAGGGTCAAAAAAAAAAATCGCATTAGCTTTGCGTGCTGCTGCTCGGAGTTAAGAGGGGAGGAAACTCCTCCAGCATCACGAAATCTGTCGATCGCCTGCGATGCTAACTCGAACAAAGAAAGGGTGGAGAGACGGGGAGGAGGAGGAGGAGGAGGAGGAGGAAGGGTGGATCTGCGAGGGGGGGGGGGGGGAGACACGAAGAAGGATATGATAGAAGGTTAACGATGGGAGGCTGTAATGGGGTTATTCTATGGGAGGGGGTTGGGGGTGGGGGTGACGGGAGGGGGCGGAGTCCGGGTGGATGCACTGAAAGATACATATACACATACTTAGATAGTTTTTCATAATGAGGCTTGGTGTGTGTGTGTGTGTTTGCGTGACTAATCTGTGCCTGCTACAATGAGTGACGGAGCGAAGGGCTGATCTCTTGGAGTGAGCCACATGCCCCCTGACAGCACACCCATAAGAGAAACACGCAAACATGCCTCCAACACGCAACACACACGTCACTAACGCACATGTGACCGTGCTGCACGCCACTGTAGTAAAAGCTAATTGCACATACACACACACACAGTCACACACACACGATAGTAAGCAGGCCATGCATCTAACAGAGAGCATTTGTGTGAGTTTGGGAGTTAATTCTGTGAAGTTAAATAGCAGATGGTGCAGAGCAGATTATAAGCAGACATATAATGATACGATTGTAAGAAAAACAAACAACAAAAATATCGAATTAATGTATTATAGTAAAATCATTGTTCACTTAGTATCTGGCGCAACGGTCAATTTTCTATTGTGTTGTTGCTCCGCGTAAAGAGGCCAAAGGTCAGCGAGTGACCAGTAGCACTGGAGCTGCGCCGCCTTCACGGCCACCTCGGAATTCACCGCTGAACAAAGAGATGAACCGAAATGTTTCCCAGATTCTTTTGTTTTCAATAAACCACTTGTTTTTTCTCCAAAGATTATGAAAGTTCAAAGCGCTGCGCAGAGAAACAAAAAACTGCGGAGACAAAACAAAAAAGATGCTTTGAAGTACTTTGAAATGAAAGTGCGGAGATGCAAGATATTCGCTAAAATCCAAAATGTTTGCAAAATAAAAGCATAAAAATACCGGTTCCTGAATTTAATAACTGAAAAATACAGATATTTTTGCCTTCACGCTATTCGACAATCAGGCCCACATCCTGCTGCCAGCTACCTGCCAGCGCAGCAGCCGGCCTCACATGTGCATGTGGTTATATCGTGTGAGAGGAATCCTTTAAAGTCAGGAAATCCTCCGCTGTTTTGTCTTGTTCGATAGCCCACCACCCTCTAATACCTGGCATTAGTGGCGATAGCGCGGCACAGAACGGAGACTGATATAGTTAATGTGTTTGCCACATGTGCGAGCGCCGCGGCCTCCGTCAGTACCCAAACAAGTGTTTCCATTGTTGGTGAGAAATTGCACCTCGATGCTCGCATGTTTTATATAATGCTGCTACTTTCCCCTACGACGGAGCATTAGGGCCACGTCGAGAAAAGAGTAAATAAAAGTCGTAATTTGAAAAGAATAGTTGTAAATTTACGAGAAAAAGTCGTAATTGGTAGGCCGTTCTACTTAAAAGGAGGTAGTTCTAAATGTGGGGCAGTTAACGGGTTGCAATACGGTATTGGATGATTTTTCTTTCAAAAACTCTATTGTACAATGTCAGTGCACAACACAAACAAGGAACATCGGGACCGCGATGTATGGATAGAACTTTATAGGCTGGAAAAAAGTACTTTATAGGCTTAAAACATCATAAAGTCACATTCTTGTAAATGTATGACTTTATTCTTGTAATAGTATGACTTTATTCTTGTAGATTTATGACTTTATTCTTGTAGATTTATAACTTTATTCTTGTAGATTTATGACTTTATTCTTGTAGATTTATGACTTTCTTCTCATAAATGATGACTTTTTTCTGTGTCTGTGAAATTGATCTTTTTTTCAATGTTGTATTCCCCTGGTTTCTTGTTTTAACATTTCCTCCCCCCCTGTCTTTCACAGCCGCCCCGGACAAGACCTCCAGGAAGCATGTCATCAGCACCGCATCCTCCAACCCTGAACCCAGGAAAGAGAGCCTTCCAGCGGGCGGTGGCGGCGGCGGTGGCGGCGGCGTCGGCATTGGCGGCGGCGTCAGCGAGAGCGGCCTCCTCCTGGAGGTGAGAAAATCACGCCGTCTGCCCTTGCAGGCCTGCAGGAAACAACGTTGACGCGTCAGAGATGCTTCAGCGGCGAACAGATGTTGTGACGCCGCGCTTTGCCCCGGCTCAGAAGCTGTCAGCGTGATGCCAAAACGAGATTTGAGATGGCATTTTAAAGTCGGGATTTAAGTCTGGTCATGATATAATTTCCCTCCGCCGAGCTGTTTCAATAGTGGCAGTTACTCCGCTGTCACCCTGCCCGCTGCACGTCACACTCAATGAGCCGCTCGCAAAGCCTCCAAACACGCCAATCTGTGCCCATGAATTGAAAAATGCGGAGGAGGAGGAGGAGGAGGGAGGAGTAGGGGGGGGCTGCGTGTATGCGTATGTGGCCTTCGACCTTTGCCCCGACCTCCTTTTGTGGAGCCGCGGTGTTGCGTGACATACGGGTGCGACGGGAGTGTCAGAGCTGATGAAGGAGGTGGGGACTCACACACGCTGGCGGCTTGAGCGGTGTGTGTGTGTGTGTGCGCGCGCACGGGCGGGCGCGTTAGTATGAGAGCATCTCTGTCTGAACACATGTTGTTGTGCGTGAAAGTGAGCAGAAGAGAGTGAGAACGAACACACCGACGCTGTCAACAGTCATCAGGGTGAGGCGAAGACCCGGTTGACCCCCCTAGACCTTAGAGCAAAGTTGAACTAGCTGCATGTATTTTTAAATGATGCCAGCTTATATTTAGAACGCGCATTAAAACCTTGGGAATCAGTGCGGTTGTATTCTTAGAAAGGCAATTGTTTGAGTGGCGACATGGGAGCAGATGGGTCTTTGCGCCCAGACTGTTATAGCAGCACGCTACAAAGGAATTACCAGGCCATCAGATCATTGTTACACATTCAATATCCTAATTGCTGTTGGTCAAACACCAAATTATGACACAGATCGAGGCCGATCAGATCTGGCCCACTGATGCTTCTGTTAATGTGTCAGGTTGTCTCAATAGGAGGCTCTGACAAAGGGATAGATTGACCGTGCTGATGTGCTGCCTCCCGTTGCGTGACTCGACCTGCATCGGGGGCCTCACAGCAAACTGTGCATTAGTTGTTATGGTGATGGGATCCCGGCAGAGAAGGGATTGTGTGTGTGTGAGCATTTGGTGGGATTTCGTGCTTGTGCGTGTGTGTGAATTATTTCAAGTGTGCTCTAGTGTGCGATACATGTTTGACAGTTACATTTGTACACGCTTGTAACCCGCCTGTGTGTGTGTGTGTCTGCGAGCGCGCACGTGAGATATTCCGCATGACGTTAGGACGCGGCTCTGCTTATACGGTCACATTGTCGGAGCGAACCTGGTCGCCAGAAGAAAGCGTGTGCATCTTTTGTTTATGCAAAACCGCAAATATGTGTCAAACTCTATTTACGCTAAGAAATGCTTTATTTAAAGGGCCAAACACACTCTGCAACAAGAAAAGGAGTGTTTCGGGTCCTGCCCGTCGTACGGAGGCTCAAATCATATTTTTTTTAGCATTTAAAAACAGTCACATTGATATAAAGCGTTTTCAAAGATCCGAAACAACAATAAACAATGTAGGTATCCCTGCTTTGCAAATCCGCAAAACCTTTTTCAGGATAAAAATGAAGAGAAGTATTTAAAGTTAAGACAAATCATAGTTATAGTTAAAGTTAAGGTAAGTCTTTGGGAATGGAATGTAAAGCAGACTAATAACCTCGTACACACATTTTGAATATGTAAATCTACACCACAGACAGTAAAATCACAGCTCCGCTGCAAGCACAAATAAAACGTGAGCACGCTAACAAAACACAACATGGAAAAAGGAGAGAGTATGTGATGTCTGCGCCGAAAGAAGTTCCTTTTTGTCGGTGCCGGTTTAGGTCTTTTTTTCCCCTTTCCTTACGAATCAGAATCTCCCCCGGTATTTCAGCCCCCCCCCCCGCCCCCCTCTGTTATTCTCACTTACACACTCATGAGGGATTGTGGGTTTGTTCCCGATGGCAGAAGGTCTCCATGTTTGTCATGACCTCATCGTCAGCTGCTTTCATCTCGATCTGACAGCGCGGCGGCCGGAAAACCGAAGAAACCCTGTCGAAACAATGAGACAAGGCTGCTGCCCCACCACCACCACCACCACCCCCCCCCCCCCCCCCCCCCCCCCCCCCCTCCCCTTTCTGCCTCCAAATCCACTGAACATATATTTTATTTTGGGCTCTGCGTGCAAAGCGCCTCTTAAGATTTTCAATTCAAAGCTTTTTAGTCTCCCAGGGGCGGTTATGGGAGCCGGGGGCGTTGTAGTTGCAGATATGTGGCAGAGCGGGCCAGCAGCAGGTGCCTGTTTCCATTACCTAAAGGCTTCACTATGCGAGGAACTGAGGGGAAATGTGAATGGAGAGAACATACGAAAACAGCATGCGGCGCAGTGCAGTCGGAATCAAAACAGCAATCCCTCTGTTTCTTCAACTCTTCTCTCACTTTAAAAGAGCGCTATATAAACAGAAATAGAACGATACGGTTATATTTCCAGCCCCGTCTTTAGAAAAAAAGTAAATGAAACTTGCGCGTTCCAGTATAAATGATGGGCGTTCCCCGTAGAAGGTGACATAAAAACGCTCATTGTCCATGTATCATATTCTTTTCTGCCAAGACTCACATTTGAGAGCATGATCAATAAAAATTCTTTATTTTTTTCTTCATTTGCGCAAAACTCTTTCAGGCGGGTTTTTTTTTTTTGTTCCAGGAGCATAAAAATGCCACACAGTTCGGCTGAAATTTATGTCGGCATTTCAGTGACTGGAACAGGGAAAGGTGAAGTGGCTAAATGAACTTACTATGTAAATTTTGCCCTTTTTTTTTTTATAACCTTGTGGCTGCTCGTAAAAGGAAACCTCCCGTTCCAGTAGTCGGTGTGTTTTTGTGTCCATTTCTTGGAATCTCCGGGGTCAGAGAGTCATTTATAACAGCTCTGCAAATGCTTGTGTTTTTACTGTGTTAATATTGAGTAATTTATATATTTTTTTAATTATTTTTTTACTACTCCGCCCCAGCACCTCATATTGATGTGATAAAGATCCCAGACAGCTCAAATCTCGCAGATAAACTTAATCAGCGTATTAGATGGTGCCGTGCTTTCATCATATGGTCGTAATGTGGCCAAAATGAATCCGCGCTGATCTCACATCCACCCATGTCGATCCCAAGAGCTTTAAGGGTCCGTTCGCTGGCTTTTGGAAGTCTGCTGACTGCACAATTTGCTTTTTGTGATTTATTTTCGGGCATCTCCAACATGTGCCGGTTGAAATAATCAAATAACATCTGCTTCTGCACCGTCCGACAACCTGAGTCATCGTCCCTTCCTCTAATGCTTTTT
>CAESWR010000181.1:227797-260488 GCA_903171835.1 Mullus surmuletus | reverse complement strand
GGTATTGACAGGTCGTTAGTGAACATTTAGAGTGTTTATATCTTCTGGGTCTATTCTTACATGGAAAATGTCAATATGTTCACACTGATGGCTGGTTCTAAGAATGACCTTGGTGACCCGAGTGGTTCCTGCTTGCTTGGCCACCATCACAGCGAGTGTTTAGTCTTGCTACAGCTGATGATAGCAATCTAATTAGGATTTTTATTTCTTCATACGTGTATAAGCCAATAGGACATGTTTAATTTCCTATGTGCCCTGTGTGCCCACCCCCCCACACACACACACACACTCACCAAAGCACCACTTAATCCGAGTTGCATTGTGACGTGACGGCTGACAAATGATTTAAAAGACTGTTAAAAACCCACCGGTGGTCCTGGCACCCACACGTAACACACAGGTGTGTGCCATTACTCGGATTTTCCCTCCAGTTACGAGTCCGGGAGGGCGAAAACAAGCCTGATGGGGTAAAAACTAAATGCAAGAAGTCTCTTGAGGAGAAAGATTGGTGAGAGCTCGTTTTGCCTCGGTGTCGCCTCCCTTTTGGAGGTCCATCAGTGCTGCCAAGGGGAAGGTTTTATGAAGGTGCAACATGACCCTGTTTGAGGGTCAGTTAACCTCAAATCTCCCGGTATTTGTTCTGTGCAGGCTCCATTTCGTCTTTTGCCCTTGCCCCCTCAAAGCTTCTTGAATCAACATTGTGTCATCCTCTCCTCCTCTTCCTTTTTCCACCTCCATCCTCACTGTCCATCTCTTTCGCATGAGACTCCTGCCAGCGCGGACCCTCATCATGTGTCTATTCAACTAGAAAAAAAAAGACACTTTATTTTTGCCGCTACTTTATTTTCCATATGGAGAAAAATGCAATGGTTGAAAATTAACCCTTAAGAGTTCCTTAAAAAACGTTAGGATTTTTTTCACTTTAAATGAGTCTATTTAATTAACCTCAGCCTCAAATATGTATATATATATATATATGATACTAATTATTTGGTGGGATTTTAACCTTCTAAATGACGGTTTGTTTATGTAACTCAAGTCATTTCCATAAAATGCAATTCAAGGAAGATTTAATTATCATTATTATCATTATCATTATTATTGTTATTATCATTATTAGAGATGGGTCAATGATTAGCAGCAACATTGAAATTGAGGCATTCTTATTTTTTCTGCAGTGACAGATTTTTACAGGAAACTCTCTTATCAGTTCCTAGGGACGAAAATCATCTCCTTCCAGAAGAGTGCTGTAAAAATATCATATATTGATATTTTTTCTAACTCTAAATTGGTCAGTCTTGTTAATCAGCTTCAGCCTTAAAGATACATATCAATATTGAATATTTTTTAGGGATTTTGGCCCCTTTTAAATGGTCAAAAAATGTATCTCGGAGCTCTGAAGGCTTAAAAACGAATACACTATACAGATATAGGTGGTCAGCGATGGAGATATTGAAATTGTCGTTGCCCACAAATCACTACAAATCTATTCAAATAGCCATAAAGATCTCATGTTAGCTGTATAATATTTATGACAGGCTTAAAAGCTGATTTATGTGTGTTGTTACTCTCTGCTGGCTGTGTCTCAAACAGGCCTGTGTCATGCGTGCCCCTGGCCTGTGTCTGGTATCATATTTTTCCCTCTCGCTGCTGAGCGGATGCAGCACAAGCCAAGTATGCAGCCAACCATCCCTCGGTTGCGGTGGAAGCTCCGCCGAAGCCCCTCTTGTGGAAACAGGCACGTCTCTGAGAACCAATGCGGGCCCCATCCTGTTTGCCCGTCCATGTTTACTGTGACGCACAACAGTCCACGTGAATTTCTCTATTACATAATACAATCGTTATTGTCTATCTTTAAGTGAGATGTGATGCGGTTCGGCGATAAATAACGTTGGATACATTAATTGCTCTCACCTGAGAGACCAACCATTAAATCCAATGTGAATTTCTCCTAAAAGGCCCATAAGTGGTTTCTTTTTCTCTTTTAAATGATTTACGCTCTACATCCCCACCTATAGGGCTTCATCTGGTTTTCTATTTGCAGACGTTTTGTGCAAGTAGCGCTATTTTTTATATTATATTTAGGACTTTGTTGTAGTTAGGAATAAGCATCTGGGTTAAATTTGGCTTGACTGTTCAAAGCCATAATAAACAGTGTGGGTCGCCTCGGTCGGAGTGATGTTTTTCATTCTTGGTAGTGTTGTGATGCTGAAGGCGCCCGCATTATAATGCTACGGTCAAATCACACTTGAAAAGCAGAAAATGTGTGTTATCTCTGGCACAAAACAAAGCAGAACAGTCCACCTGTGATTCAGGCTCTCTACAATTGCGCCCCATTCCTTCATTTATTTGTTTCACGAAAAATGACCCGGTCAGGTTGGTGCTCTACAAAACTTACGGAATTCCTTGACATTTTCAAGCGCAGATGCCGAACTGGGTGGACAGTTGTGTAGCCAACTCTTTGAGATGAGATCAACATGCCAACGTGTTTTGGTGCGAGAAACACATGCAAAGCAGATGTCAGGTCCGCCATATCTCTTATCGTCAGATCTTAGCAACAGGCTCTGCAGTAGTCGCTCAATTTACACAAATGAGCTGGAAACTCTCTGAGGGTCATTGCTGTGTTTTTGCTAAGGGTGAGAAACCCCAGAAGCGAATCAGCTTCCCCGTTTGATGAAGTAGTGGCCCTGAATCCCTCCCGCTATCGATTGCTGTTGCGTAAGGGTGCACTGTAAGGTTAAAAATTCTATAGGTATGTGTCGGTATACATTATTAGCTGTACTTTATCCTTTCTGCAGAGTAAACACAACAAAGACTTAACACTAGGCGCACTCACAGTGAATATTGGATATGGATATTTGAAGAATCTATGTCTAAAGGTGAACGCAGGAGGAAACGCAAGCGAAATAAGTAAAGATTTATTGTATAAGTGAAGGTTAAGGAGTTATCACTGGCCAACCATGTAGGTCAGTGGTGCTCATGGGCTCAGAGACATGGAGGCGAATGGGGGGCGGGATAAAGCATGCGTGAGCCTGCCTCTCAAATAAGTTGTAAGCCAGAGACGAGCGAGAGGCAGACAGAGGAAGGCATCAAACCAACAAGTTTGGACCCCCTAGTTACAGCTGGCCAGGTTTTTCTTTCTCAATCTCTCTCTTTTTTTTTCTATGACCCTTGTCTGACTTGTTGGGAAACCGGAGGAAATGTGGTTGTCTGGAGTCAGGATGAATTTGGCTGTGTTGTGTTTTTGCCTCGTGCATTTGACCTTTGCCAGTGGCAGGATCTTCTCACGCGACGATCTTCAGAGGGGCCGCGGCAATTTGTCTGAGAAGTCCCGGAGAGAAGGTGAGCTGGCACCTCTGTTGTTTTTAATGGTTGTTGTTTTGGTCATTGATTTATCGACGTCAATCTCATTTTAACGAGAGAAGAGAAGAGAAAAAAAAAAAGAAGTATCTACCATCAATTGTGAAAACTTGCTCTTAATTCATTTTCATGCATGTTTGAACTATACTAAGACTATACATATGTGTATTTATACATGTCATTTTTAAGCTTCTGTTGCCTGTCAATTTCAAATGTTATTTTCTCAATTTGATTATGAACTGATTGATATATTTAAAGAACCATCATACTATACATAACATGGATCATTGTCTCTATTGTATATACAGTGGGGGGCCAGGGCAAAGGTTTGGGCTGCTTAGGCAAATACTCAAATAACATTGGAAGGATTGAGGAGTGTGTGTGTGAAAAACAGTACACCATTCAGCACAACCTGATGAAAGATGTGTGTGTACATGTGCCAAAGTCCCCTATGGAAGTTGCCCTTGCTAATAATCCCTTGCTAATGTCTGACAAACCATAATTCTTAAACCAGGGCTTCCATAGGCAGAACAACCTTACATAGAGGGGCAGAGGATTATTCTACACCCCCAAAGCCAAATATCTCTTAACGTGGGTTTGATTCTCTTTTGATTCTACAGCTTTGGAAAAAAAAACGTACAGTATTGTAAATGACTCCAGTGTGAGTTCATGCATCATGGGGGTCAGACTTGCGAATGAAACTGTCTTGTTAAGTGTTAAGAATTTGAATTCTAGCAATGTATCATTTTAATAGGATCCTTTTGTGATTGTCCATATTTATAGCTGCACTGCTCACTCAAATGTACGCTTAGGAGGAATGAGCCTGATAGGATTACACCCGAAGCAGCGAAAGCAGCGCGTAAAATGAATTTAAGGGGTCCAGGGAGCCCACATGTGAGGCAGCTCCCATGTGTGATTGGTACAACCCGATCAGCTACACATGACATGTGAAAACACACTGTGAAACAACGGAAACAAGAGACAGCAATTTACAGCTTCACATATAGTAAGTCTCGTTTACAAGCATGTTATGGTGGTACTTAAACATTGTAGAGGCAATAATAAGTAAGTGCAGGTAAAACTGGATAACAGGCAGCAAATCCCTCCTTCATCTGAGCACATCCATTATCCTGTCAGTCTAAAAATGTTTTTGGGTTCCCCGGAGCCTCCTCTTCCTCCAGGTATGAAATTACAGTGAAACCAATTGATTTACACTGCTTAGTATTTCCATAGAAGCCATGCAGTATTTGTTTTATCAAAAAAATTGCTGCTGTAATACAATACAATATGCATATAATACAACACAATATCAAATAAGCCACTTCGTGTCATGCATTCTAGGGAATTAAGTTCTAGGGAATTTATCACAGTAGGTACAGATGGATTAATTATGAGATGCACCAGGGAGGCAGCAGGATGTTGTTTCAGGGAGGCTTTGGAGGCTCCTCTGAGGACATCTGGTGGACAGAAAAGGTCATGACAGTTTCAAACCTTTATACCTGTGACTGCCCCTGCGGCACTTCATCATTTAGTTGTGATACTTTCCCAACAGGGTCTTTGATCCAGGGCAGACAGAGGACGCTCTTTGCGAGGAGAGGACAGTATGAACGGCAGAGGATTCATGCGATGGCAAGACGATTCCTTAATTCTCCTGGATTCACTGAAATCGGTCGATTGAGCTGCCATGCATGTAACCCTCTTGCTGTTCTTTCCGCCTTCCAGAGGCCCAAAGTGATCCCACCAAAGCCCCAACCCCCGACCCCAGAGGAACCAAAATCGGCCGTGCCCACCTGCTCCCAGCTCACCCAAAGCTGCCTCCCCAAGTCGGGCTGCTGCGACCCCTGCGCCACATGTCACTGCCACTTCTTCAACGCCATCTGCTTCTGCAGGAGGACAAACTCGCAATGCAGGAAGAAAACATAAAATATGGGGGATGGAGCACACCCGGCTGTAGACCCCACAGTTGTATTGTAGCAGTTCGTTCAGCCCTCATATATACACAGACAGTATTGGTGGGGGGTAGGTGGGTGTGTGGGGGTGCCATTAATGTCTCCCTTGAAAGAGATGCACATTTGAAGAAACCTATATAACCTCTCGTGACCGGCAGCTGCTTTGTTCCATTAACAGCCCTTGTTTTCTCTTTTGAAATATTGTGGCATAAGTGGGGTTTTTTGTATATGTAATAATACATGCATATATAATGTCAGTTACGATGCTTTTGTAATGTCTTTAATCCTCACAAATGAACTCTTGCAGAATAGTAAATGACAAGGCATGGCGGGATGCTGTGAAAAAAAAACATCTTCTGTCACTGTGAAACATGCTGCAACGTCTCTGCAGAAAGAGCTTTGCTAATACGTTAAAAAAAAAGCATTGTGTTATTGAAAAAAAAATGTGATGTAATTTCGAGCTTTAAACATGTATGTGTGTGTCTGTTCTGTAATACCAAATACTGCAAAATGTACCGAAATAAATGACGTTTCATTCTGTACACGTAAGCCGTCTTTGCATGTTCTGGACAGAAGGTTTAAGTGTGTTAAGTCTTGAAAACAGAATGTCAAACCACAAATAGAGCAAAGGGCAGAAAGCTTGGAACAGAAACAACATCGGCAGCAGTGTGGCACTGGACAGCTGTGATTGATGTGATTGGTAATTACTCTGTCATCCGCCTTTCATGGGACGAGATCAGTGAGGAGGTGGTTTGGAAGCCAGTGACTCAAAAATGCAGCCCTTAAAATGAATTCACATAATACGAGAAGGAGATAGTCAGGAAGCACATACCAGGAGAGTGAACATCCGCGTGTGTGTGTGTGTGTGGAAGTTGTCCGTCACACCATAATGCCTTGATGTAAACTGGCGGCCATGTAAAAACACCATTTGTTTCGAATTTTGAAGGCAGTGGGATTTTAAAATCCAGTTATTCAAGCAACAGATGAAAGTATTTGTTGCCAGCATTATGGCAAAGAACAGGCCTCAATCAAAGTCTTTCTGTAAGAGAATCCAATTGTGATAGAGCATAGCAAGGGCAAAGACCCGCTGGCTGTAATGCTAAAATTCCTAATTTGGTGTGGACACTTGCAGGTATGTCTGCCCGCCAACAGCCAATCTGGTTATTTAGCTCATTTTCAGTCCGACACTTGCCTTTCCAAGTGTGCATGACCAAGTTTGGCTCAGCTCTCACCCACTGACAGCAGGGATATTTGATACATTTGGCCCTTATCCAGGCTGATGGGCAGGAATGTGTACATTCTTTAAAGATATGTGATGAATATATGGGATCCACTGCCAGTCCCCATTTCTTAATCCACCAGCTGGATCTTCTTTGCATTATGATTTCAGTTTGATGTCAGCTAAATTTTGCCAAAAGGTACTGTAGCGTGGTTGGTTTGACATCCATACCCTCCATATTGAAAAAACGTGGTTCACAAAGTTTTTATGGCGTGACTGTTGTGTTGGATGCGAATTTACTTCGGTATGTTTTCATGTTCCCCATATGCTGGCTACATATGATTTTCATTTTTGATACCTAGCATCCAAACCATAAAACCCCCCAAAACAAAAAAAAATTTTTAAGGAGCCTGAACTGGTAAACCATTGTTTTTTTGTTTTTTTTTTAGAGAATGCATTTTTGTTACACTGGAAAAACCCAATCATTTACTTCTGGCATGATCCTCTATTAGAAAATGAATAAAATCAATCATGTTTACAGCCTGAAACATAAATACCTCATTCAGATATTCGAAACATACTGGTTGTAAACACAAGAGCTTTGAGCAAACTTTTAACAAGAACATGTTGAACATTCTGAGAATTTTTGGGGGGAGGGGGGGGGGGGGGCATGGGTGTGTCGGGGGTACATCGAGTATCTATGTGGCACAGTGCTGTAGGGGTATGTTATGTTGTGATAATATACCAGACCAGACGAGTCAAGTGCTATCTTAGCTACCTATGCCTCGGGCAAGGGTGAGTGACAACAACCCTAATGCAGTAAAAAAGATGGTGATTTATATTAACATTTCTGTTACTCATCTAATTCCTAATTGAACAGCTGCTCATTTGAACCTGGGTTTTATAGAGATATTTTATTAGGGCTACTGCCATTAAATGACTAATGGACTGGTAAACAGAGGGCTTATCTGATGGCAACAGCGAATAAATTAGAGTCACCTAAACTCGAGTAGGCGTGGCCACTGTCACACAGGTGCGGCTCAATAACATTAATGGTGACAAATTCATCAGCGAAAATGCAATAGATGAGCAGGCTTAAGGAGCAGTCTGATACACCTGTAAGCCGCAGTTAACATATAATCAGTCACACCTGTGCTTAGACTGACCTGATGAAAGTTGATTTGTAAGGAGGTTTATTTCAGACATGTGGACAGCGAAAACAAAGAGAAAAACGGGTCAACACTGAATAAATAATTGAGTTATGAATCAAAAGCTTATGGAATGTAAATACTGAATAGTACAGGTACATTTATGGGGGGAAAAGAAGCATAAATACACGCTTTCAAACAACTTTCTTAACCCCACAACTCTACTCCACAGAGGTTGTTGCAATAAAAGAGGGAATAAATACATGTATTTACTCACTCTTTTCTCTTAACATCACATTTGTCACTAGTTACTAGGGAACAACACAGTACTTGACAAATCATTGACTGCCCTCACAATGTTTACACTGAAAAGTTCAGGAGACGAGGTAAGAGAGGTGGGTGCACAAATAAAATAAAAAATACGCACAAATGTTGAAATTATTGTTGTAACAGGAAAATTAAAATCGTTGGTAGAAAAAGCCCTGGGAGGATGGTATTTGGACCCTCCACATGTTTGACATACATGGAATGTATGGTGCAGGTGCATTTAGGGGAGGAAAAGAAACATAAATACACGCTTTCAAACAGCTTTCTTAACCCCACAACTCTACTCCACAGAGGTTGTTGCAATAAAAGAGTGAATAAATACATGTATTTACTCACTCTTTTCTTATAATATCACATTTGTCACGAGTTACTAGGGAACAAAACAGTACTTGACAAATCATTGACTGCCCTCACAATGTTTACACTGAAAAGTTGAGGAGACGAGGTAAGGAGAGGTGGGTGCACAAATATTGAAACGATTGTAGTAACAGGAAAATGATAATGGACCCTGGTTTCTGCGGAGGCTCGGTGTGATTACGGTGTTATTACACAGCAGTATTTGTGGCCGCGCGCCTGTCGCCCGCTCGCTCGCTCGCGCTGGCTCGCGCGCGCGCGCCCGCGCGCCCGCCCGCTCGCGCGTGTGTTGCTGCGCGGAGCCTCTCGCTCAGACATGGCGAGGGAACCGTAGCAGAGCGCCGAGGCCTGTACGGTTGGGCATTTCACCGACAACCGTAGCTCCGGAGACGCCGAGTCAGGGAAAAAGGAGCGAGCGACGGGCGAGGTAAAACACTCGTAACACTTTCTCGCCGCGTCGCGACGCGAATTGCCGTCCGCAAAGTGTCCGACTAGCTTCGTGATGGCGGACGGTTAGCAGCGATGCTAAGTAAGTTAGTCCGCTTGCTAGCAGCTAACTTGGCTAAGTTTGCGCCGCTAGCTCGCTAGCGTAGCCGTGTCTGCTCTCCTGCGAGTGGCCCAGATGGAGATGAAACATCCACTTGCTTTTTGTTTCGTGGGTTAATGTTAGTTTCTCTTGTTCGGGGAGATACGGAAGCCTTCGAGACACGGATCCCCGGCTGGCTGCTAACCTCCATGGCTACATGTCGTTAGCCAGCCCTCTCTGACAGACACTGCTGCTGTGTTATAGCTCCTTTACAAACATAGCAACTAAGGAATGGCAGTTTCCTCTCACAATACGAGTGCACTTGGCTTTTTCTTGGCATTCCTGGCGTCATTGTGCTCGATGGTTGTTCGGGGTTGGCCAATGTTTGTGAGTCATGTTGAGGGTTTGGTTCTGCGCTTGAAACATCAACAAGGTGTTTTTCTTGTCTTTTCTCGCACTCAGGACATCTGCTTCTTCGTTGCCAAACACGTCATTGTGTGGTGATCGTAAACTTTGTCATGTATTAAAAGAAATGGCTGTAACTTTGTGAGGTGTGGGCGTTTTACTGCGTTAGTGCCCATGAGCAGTGTCTTGAGTGAAGTGTGTCAAAAGGCAGGTAAACACAGTCCTGAAGTGATGCACACTGCTGTGTTTTTCAGCATTTCACCTAAAGTTGTCCACCGCCTGTAGAAGCTGGAAAGGAGAGCTGTTATTGTCCCTTTCTTGCAAGACACAATATTTGTCTCAGATAAGAGATGATGCTGAGGCCTCGTTGTCTTCTGTTCACCTTTCTCGCGGATAGTTTTGGGTCACATTTAGATATTGTAAGCAAATCCTTTACTTTGATGGCTCATTAAAAAACATTCCCTCTCTCTATTGCCTCAGCAAAACTCACGTATTGACCTTTAGAAAGCAAGGAAGCAGCTGTGGGGAAAGCGATTGTTGTTGCATTTACTGTGAAACTTGGGTCATGGCAGCAGACTAATCATTTTGAGAATCAAAAGCATCTCTTAAACGTGGAGACAAGTAACATGCGGGTAGATTAATTTTTCACTCAACATTGAAACTACCTCTACTTTATGCAGAGAAATTGCAAGTTGAAGCACTCATACCCAGGCTTACTTATTCTGCAGTTATCACAAATTTTGGGTGACTGATGGTCATTAGACTGCTGCAGTGCAGCTGCACCCGTCTCACTGGTTAGTTTATACATCTCTGGTAAAAAATGCCTGCCTGCTGGCTTTTGCAAAGTTTCAGCACTCCACAGGTGAGATTTGTTTTTCTGTCAAATAGTCCTAGTCCTGATGGCAGCGATCGACACTTCATCTATAGTATAGGAAAGCTATAAGTGAGCACACGAAAGAAGACTTTAAATGTTCTTCAGTCGAGTCATACAAACCGGTTTGGGAGAGACGGTGCTGTCCAAAACAGTAAATAGGAATGTGTTTTCTTGAAGTGACAGTGCTATGGATATGGTTTGGTTTTGGTACCAAACACTTTGAGGGGTTTAAATAAGCTTAGCTGTTAACTTGCTCTTATAGGTCGATGCAATTCTATGATGGAGATTGAACGGTGACAAGTGAGGAGTAAGACGTCGTGATCGTGAGGAAATTACTTACGGTCATCTGAATATTAAAAGACTGGGACTCGGATAGAAGCCTGAAAAAATTGAGGCATTCATATTTTTTGCTCCATTTAAACTGCATTTCTCTTGACTTTGTTTAAAGGTATAACTTCATTCATGTAGCACTTTGCATGGTTCTGCTTATGATCATGTGCTGATACTTTGTGTTGGACTTTTCCCCCCTGTATGAGCAATTTTTTCAAAATACTCTCTTTATTACTTGCTGAAAATCAATTAGCAAAAGAGATGTGTGTAACTCCTGTGCTGACAACGGGCATGTGTCAGTTAAACTCTTGTCAGTTAAAAACTGTGTGCTGCTGGTTGTCATCAGGTACAGACTCTGATCAGCGTGATGCCCTTGGCAAATTTTGACCTCAGTAATCTACTTTTGATATAGATGATTTTCACAAAGGGACAATTGATTAAATGATGCCGCACTCTTAGTCTGGTTGTTGTCTGCATTCCCCTTTCTTACTGTCAACAAAAAGAATGTCAAGCTATGTTGCCACATTAATAATTACAAAAAGGTTCGATATTTATGTACAAATCACTGTCAGGGAAAGATGTGACTCAGTCTGCTTTACAAACTTTAATGTATTTGACATGTGGAGGCTGCAGCTTGTGCAGTGTATTAGAAAATAGAAACACTGAAGTGGGTTTGGCACCAGCTTAAACACACAGACACGAAAACGGTAAGGACTGCAGCACACCTGATGTATTTATGTGTTGTCAGTACAATAGGGCCCCTCGCGGAAATCTAGACTTACTCAGACAGAGCAAAAACACCTAATATAGAAAGTGCTTGAGTGAATAAATTCCGTCCTTGTTGGAAGCACTGTTGAAAAGCATCAACTGTCTTTCATTGCTGCTGAATTTTTCATGAGGCATCTCCTGCAAAAGTGCATCTTTACCCCAGATTTCCAGGTACAGTAAGACAATCCAAGATTTATAGGACAAAACAGATGATCGCTTACAGAAGATGGATGCTGATGTTAAAATGTTCTGCCGTGCAGGCTGCTGGTTTTAGGGCCTTCACAATTCACTGATCAATCATCAGCTTCACTTTTCTTTGTTTTTTAAGAAAATTCCAAATAAAGGAATAGTTGAGCTTGTGTTTGTCACATACTTATTCTATTGGGACTATATGTGTACACGCAGAGAAGAAATGCCTCCTCATGAGGATTGTTTTTCTGCTTGCAGATGAGCTTCTGTGCACTCATATCATGCGTGATACAATCCTATTTACGAAAACATTTGCTGTCAATGATTTTTTTTAGATGACGTAAGAGTGGTGGATCCTAAGTTAATCAGTGCACTATGAAAACAAGATTTTACTCTTTTCAAAGAGGAAAAAAGAAAAATCCCATATATTGTACATTAATACCCTGATGGTCTTGATCACTTGCCTAATCAATTGATATTGTTGTCTAGCTTTGTAGCTCATTAGAGATAAGATCTAAAAATCAACATTGGACAAGTATTTTTGTGATCCACTTCTCGCAGCTTTTCACCTACATTTCAGGGGCATAGAAGGAATTTAGGGGCATATTATTACCTTGCTAATTACTGCACTCCCTTTGTGTGGCAGGAGATGACTGCTGGAACCCGTCCCATCATTTTTTCGTCACCTGCCAAGGACAGCTGCTAATCCTATTGTTTGTCAGGGTCATCCGTTTTGCTCAGGAATGCTATGTGGGCCTTGCTTTTGGTCTCCGCACATTGAGGTAAAACCGAGAATTGTTATGACCACTTTGTTGGGACATCAACACATTGAAGCAATAACGGAAGTTGAAAATCTGAGATTAATGTTTAACATAAACCAGTAGACCCCTAAAAATATTGTGAAGGTGTAAACACTGCTTTGACTTTACCCGTCATCTTAATTGGCTTGCTATATATGACTGTGTGCTCACATTCATTGGTTCATCGAGTAATCTAGAATTTATATCGACCTGCTACTGTGATCATCACCAATGCTCGGCCCCATCTGAATCTTTGAATGAGATGAGCAGATAGTGTCTCATCATTCTCATCATTTTCTGTATATCTGTGTATCATGAAAGTGTGCTGTATCCTGGAAACTGAAACTTCTGAAAGCATGTTGAAGTTATTGAGTGAGCCAATGGGAAAAGTGCACTGCTCACATCCTTGAAGAACTTTTTGCATTTTGTCTCTTATCTGATACAATACAGTCTGCTGCTGTTAATCACTTGTAAGAGTTTGCCCCCAGCTTGGTGTCTTCCTCAAAATGGCTCTTTGTCTGTTTCAGAGGAACCATGGGACACGGAGTGGGCTGAACCAGAGGGTCAAGCAGCGCACACCAGTTGTGAGTATGGATGTTTGCAGCAATGCTTCTCTTGAAAATGGTACTCATGCCTTTTAAAATGTGGTATTCAAAGCTTCCCACAAATGTGTATCATTATATTATTATGAAAAGTAAGTCAAGTCTGATATGTAGATTTGTTAGTGATTTGAGTAACCACATCAAAAGAGCAAACATTCACTTGATTATTAATTAGCTCCAACAGATGGTAAAGGATTGGTTGCATTTTTAGCAACATAGCAACTTAGTTTGAAAAAGAAGAAGAAGAAAGAAAACCCCTTGTGAATAAATGAAAGGGTCCTAACATCAAATTACTTTAATGTGTTTGCTGCTTAGCAACAGCCTCTGGGCTATGAGCAAATCAAGTGATTTTGATGTCTACAGTGATGTCAAGGAGGAGCACTTTCATAATATTCCCTGCCTTGAGGTATATACTGAGAAGCAAGCATGTTGGGAATTTCTCCAGCTATGTCAAAAGTTGTGTGCAACAGTTGGGGCAGTGCCTGCTGTGCTTGATATGTTTGTGTTTGTGGATTTGAAGGGTTCCCACTGTGGTTTATGACATGGCCACGGCCTCATCAAGAGCAGAGTCTAGCCATAACCACAGAGGAACATCACAGCTCCATGCAGTTGGTAAGTCCTCACACAGAAGGTGGGGTGGCTGGGTGGGTGGTGGTCCCATTTTAACCCTTTGTCAGCAGAATTTTGTGTCTTTCCCTATTGACTCCTCGTCTCATTACTCGCTTCACTTGCCCACTGGTAGTTTCCTGTGCCAAAATCAAGCGGAAGAAGAGCCTGTTTGGAGCTGCCATTTATGTGGAGGTGACAGCAGAGGGGGAGTCGCGCCGCACGGCGAAGTCCCACAGCTCCTCTAATCCAAAATGGGACGAGAGGCTGACTCTGTAAGAAGCATCTGGCCTTGACTGTGTATCTGACTGTTGCAAACATTTGTGTCTGTGTGTTTGGTACCGTTGTCTGCTTCATCAATCTTATACCAGAGTTATTTCATTTTCTCTCTGCTTTCTGTCTTGGGCCTTATATTTGCATGATGTTTGTATTAAGTGAAGCTTTGATTTTCACAGGCCAATCCATAAATCTAATCCTCCTTTTAAGGGTAAAAATCACAATCCGAGAGGATAAAATGAGAGGCAGACCGAGCATTTTGAGTTAAGACTACCGCAGTTATTTGCCTTCTCGTGTTCCCCCAGACAGACATGACATAGAAAGACTCTTTTGTCTTGTGGGGTCTTAAGAATACTATTAGTAAAGAAAGCTGAAGCACCAATTCTCAAGTTGAATCAAGATACCCCCCAATGAATTCAAATGTATTCAAGCAGGTAGAACTTCCTGAACAAGTTTTTGCTTCAGGGTGACCGTCCTTGAATCTGTGTCTGTTGTCCCACCTTTGAAAGTGCTTTAAATTTGTGGGGCCTGTTTTGGAAGTTGCCAGCTGTTTAAATATCACAGTCGTAACCGTGTATTTCTGACCCTCCAGGAATGTAACGCCGCACACACAGGTGGACTTCAAAGTATGGAGTCACCACACCCTGAAAGCAGACGCTCTGCTCGGCAAAGCCACGCTCGACCTGCCACAAGCCTTGGAGCAGCATGGCAGAAAATGTAGGATATGTCCAGATGATGCGTAACGAACCATATTTTGATACACTTGATCCACATTATCAGTATGAAGTCTCCATTGTAATGTCTCGTTCTCGTTTTTGGCACACAGTGGAGAATGAGAAGGAGGTGCTGAAGCTGAGTGTGGAGCAGAAGGGAGCTGTGGTGCCTACAGGGGAGCTGACTGTTTACCTAGACGGATTGACTGTCAGTGACCAGGAGGAACTGGCACCGCTTACCAACGGCAATGCAGCAAACGGCACCAGTGAGCTTACAGTTTCTATTCTAAGGGTTTCATTTATTTTCTGTTTAAATGTCAATTGGCCAGCAAAAAAATAAGTCACAAGAGCACACCCATGACCTCCTGCACTCAGCCTTTCTGCTTGCTTCAATTTGCTCTGGATTTCTGTAACGTTTGCATTCTTTTCAACAACCCTCCCCAGAAGTACAGCAGAATGGTGATGCCATACATGAAAATGAAGACTCCTCTTCCTCCTCGTCAAGGGCTGCCAACAGGTAAGACAGTAAAGCAAAACAAGCTATTTGGGGGCATTTTGTGGCACCTCTTGCTGACTGAATCTTGCAAGGGAGAAGATGGTTAGGACAATGTTTTCCTAAAATGGTTATTGGCCTGATTTGCTCCACCAAGACGAGGGGTATGCTTAGCCTCAAGTAAAGGAATGCTAACAATCACCATACAGTCATGTGTCTGCATGGTTTCCCCTCATCAGGAAACATCATGCACATTTTTCACCTCGAGACAGAATGCTGCACTAACATGTTCCTTTTTTTGGCAACAGTGAGGCATATATTTCGGTGGTTCTGTATCTGTATTTCTCATTTGCTTTTTCTCTGACCCATCTCATTTTGGCTCTGAAGATTGACCCACTGTTGTCACACTTGATCATCTCTCACACTTTTGAGGTGCCCTTCATTCACTCTCAACAGGGTTTTATTAAAAATCCGTGACTGGAGCACGTTTGCTCCTTGCAGCAGATTGGAGGTCGGTGGGGGGGTTGAGCCCGTCTAATCTCTGCATTGCAGTTGCTGAGAGGGCTGCAAAACAGAAAACGGGGGATACTTAAACCTTGGTGGTGTTCCCTGCTTCCTGGGAGAGATTTGAGTATTCTGGTCCAGATGGAAAATGTTGCCAGTTCAAGAGATGTTTGCGGTGGAGACTAATTCCCTCCCTGTCACTGCGGCCATAGATAATAAATAACTTTGAAACACAAATTTATGAAAGCAAAATCATTTTTTTTTTAAATAGTCACTTTCAACATGTTTTTCTTTCAACATTTCGCAAAAACAACGAACACAAGTATGTGTTTCTCATTCACACACTTATTTACTGGAGAACACATTAGCAGGAGTCTGGTTTGAGCATCCAACTTTGTACATTTTAACCTGAGATTTAGCATTGGTGCCACACAGTACTGATTAATCCTCGGCGGCAAGCGATCCTTGGTGCATCTTCGTGATAGAGTCATTCATAAAAACGAGTGAGTGAAACTGTTTGCCCCTGCTGCTTGCTAAAGCCACAGTGAATTAAGTTACCCTAACCTATTTGGCATATTTATTTTATCCTCCTGAATCTCTTTATTTCTTCGTCTTGCTCACTTTGCAGATGTTTGTCTTGTTTAGTTGTATTGCCCACCTCGTTTCGGTTAGCTTGACAAAAGACTGAGATTGACTGCCTTTTCTGACCTCCCAAGTAGACTACAGCAGTACAGTTGTTTGTTTTTTGTAAAACTTTGTGTGTGTTCCTGCTAATGTAATTTCTATAATCCTCTCAATTGCATTGAAACACAAAACTCATTTGTATTCATATTTACCATTATCTTATTAGTGGTGATGCATTTGCATAATTCTAAACAGAAGGGATTATAATTGTTTCCACACTGCCAAATTCTGCTGTGCACTACGGAGACAAAAAATTGCTGTAACGAGTTAACTTGCAGTTCATCATTCCTTTCATTGGGAGTCAAGCATCGAATGATTTGCAAATGGGAAAAAGAGAAGAGTAGCTTTGATTTTAATTTTAGAAGTGTGACCCTGTGACTTTATTCTATTGGTTTCTCTCTTTTTTGTCTTTGTCATTGCTGGCTGGTAGCCCACCTCCTGCCGAGACAAAGCTTCGGCTTGAGTCATGTTACAGGTTTTGTGTGGGCACGCAGAGAGTGAACGCTGCAGGCCAACAAAAGGCCCTCTTCAGCTGTGCGCATTACGTCACCACTCCATCCCATTATGCCCTCTCCTTGCCCCACGAGACAATAGTCTCAATGTCATAAATCAGTCTCTTATCTCACACCAAAAGCTGCCCTGGAAGTTGCACATATTCATCAAAACTAGCTGTAAATGTCTAGTCAATGCCATGAATTCTCTGCCCAATGTTAATTTCCCCACTGAGGGATAAATAAAGGACTATTTAATCTAATCATAGTGCTACAACTTTTGTTTTCTCACAGCAAGAACTTCAAATGAATGGCCAAAGTAATAGTTTAAACACCAGCAAGGGCCACCTGCGTCATTTAAGTCACCACACCCCTTCCCGAACCCCTTGATCGATTGTTTTCATCTCGTTCATCATTTTTAGCTCTTAAAAATTGTTTTCTATCTAGATTAATGCCCAAAACACCTACAGTGCCACTGAGTAATTTTTTTCTTCCCACAGCACAGTGAATGGTATGGACTCGGGCCAGAGGTCAGGGTCCTGCTCAGCCTCCAACGGCGTGGATAGTCAGGTGCCTTCCAGTTCCTGTAGCCCTGCCCTCGGTCACGTCCTAAACGGGGAGGCGACAGCCAACTCCACACCTGTCCTTCAACCTTCAGACAGCGACACAGAGAGCAGGACAGGTGAGTAAATCCATTTGCAACATGTGAAATTAATCATTGAAGATGGAGGAATTTTAAAAATGTATCTGTGATAACAGAGATTTGCAGTTGTACAAGGTTTATATATCAACTACTGTATACAACTTTCATGTACCTCAAGTCATAATTGGTGGTGCTGCTTTCCACCACAATTGATCTAGCAGGTATTCATTACGCTGTGTGGGCTTTGGCCACTTCAAGGTGGAGTTCTTCATGGTTGATTTGGTCCAGTTGAATTAAAGAGTAGAACAGCAGATTAATTTCCTTTCAGTGAGCCCTGTAATTTCTGTTGCTGTCAGCACCTGTGTGGAAACTCCCCAGAGAGACTCTGAAAGCAAGTAAAGTGCAGTGTAGTGTGGAGAGACTGCAGCACACCAAAAAGCCATTGATGACACTGAGCTGCAGTTCGTTGGAGAATATTAATTCCTCATCAATATGCATAAACAGTAGACCTATAATGTCACCTATGTTTCCTAACTGGAAATCTTCCTTACTTAAAGGCAACGGTGAGTCCTGTGATGCTGCTCCGGGACCATCCTCAGATGCAACAGTTGATGCGCTGCCCCCTGCAGACAACAGTGAAGACTGCAATCCAGATGCTGCCCTGCCAGACTCCGAAACAGCACAAAATGACACGTCCCAACCCCAGCCAACCTCCTCAGAGGCTCCTCCAGCCACCTCCTCCGCTGCTACTAAGCCGGCTGACAGGACTGCTTCTACTTCTGCTTCTGTTGCTGCTGCCTCCTCCTCTTCAGTCTCCTCCACGGCTCAAGCTGCTGCCGCCATCCCAACCTCTTCATCTTCATCGTCCTCCTCTCCTGCGCTGGGAGAGGCCAATGCCTCTGCATCTGGCAGTGGTGGCAGTAGTAGTAGTACAACTGCAGCCACAGATGGGGCCAAACCCAGACCACCTGCCCCCAACGCTGGAGCCCCTGATCCTCTACCACCAGGGTAAGCAACCAACTGCTGCTTATTCCATGCCTCCCTGACCGTTGAACGTTGATGTTCTTCATTATTTTTGTTATGTTAGAAAGTTTTTTTTTATTATTTGAAAACGCATCGACTTGATGTGATGGTGTTTGTGATGATGATGATGATGATGATGATGATG
Source organism: Mullus surmuletus (assembly GCA_903171835.1). NCBI lineage: Eukaryota > Metazoa > Chordata > Actinopteri > Syngnathiformes > Mullidae > Mullus > Mullus surmuletus. Next base: position 242,059 of record CAESWR010000181.1, on the reverse strand, counting down.
ATGATGATGATATTAATTGATTGTTGTTTCTCTCAAGGTGGGAACAGAGGAAAGACCCACACGGCAGAACTTACTATGTAGACCACAACACCAGAACTACTACCTGGGAAAGACCACAGCCACTACCACCAGGGTGAGCCTTTCTATCTTTATTGCTTTCTATTTTCTCAGACATTGGCTTTGTCTATGTTCATGATGGATTTTCACTGAATTATGCAGCTTAACTAAATTTTTTCTACAATATTTATTTGCATTTACATCATATCTGGGATGTCTATTTGAATGTCCTGTCCTTTAGCAATAGCAGCATAAGCCCATATTAATCTTGTTTGTCTCTATGTTTATTGTGCCATCCATCCAGATGGGAGCGCCGAGTGGATGACCGGGGCAGGATCTATTACGTGGACCACAACACCCGCACCACCACCTGGCAGCGTCCCACTATGGAGTCGGTCCGCAACTTTGAGCAGTGGCAGAGCCAGCGCAGCCAGCTGCAGGGAGCTATGCATCAGTTTAACCAGAGATACCTCTACTCTGTAAGACAATCCATCCTTTCCCAAGCTTTCCTCCTATATAATCATGTACACTAAATTTCACATACGTACGTATACGTATTCATGCAGTGTAAGCTTTCTGCGAGATAAACGAGCCTCCCTTTATGAATGAGTAACATTTGACTCATGTAAATGTTATTTCATATTTACAGTTAGTTCAATTTCTATAGAAAAGTCTTGACATTACTTACCTGAACTCTTTTCATCTTCTGCATTATTTAATCATCATACCACCAATCCAGCCATCTTGCAGCTTTTGTGCTTTAAGCTCAAAGCCTTTACAAATTTAAAATGTGTGAGACCTTGACTGAAACAGTTGTTAATCCTCTTTTTTTATTTTTTATTTTTTTAAATAATCACTTTATGTTGACATGTGGCACCAGATGTCACTGACATCACATACTCTATAGCAGGTCAGATGTGAACTGGCACCTTGAATCTTTTTCAGAAACTATACAGAAACGTTCATTGCTAACAGTTTGCGATGTCAAATCACACATTTGATATAAATATGACTTTACAGAACATAACATTTCTTTTCTTTAGTCGTTTTATCTATGTCTGTCTGCCTTATCACAATGATGAGCCACTCACAGGAATCCCGTCTCTTCCCCTTGTTGCATTACACAATATCTTGTTGAACAGTCCGCTCAATCCATTAAGCGCAAAGGTGAAAGTTGCCAGGATTTAGCATATGCATATCTAGTTTCTGTACTAGATTGGTAGTCTTTGTAAGGGTCCCCTTACTCAGTCTTTGATCTCAGCTGTGATGTCATCTTCCCTAATGATGATTAGTTTACACACAAATCAAAAGGCTCAGACACAGTGCTGCTACATGTTGAGGGGGAAACCAGACACAGAAACCTTCCTGACAGCAACATAGCAGCACATTTGGCTTTCCGTTGGAATAATTACACCATTTATCAAAAAATCTGGATTATTTTTGATCAGATTTGTTTTTTGGATGTGCTTCTAAATGGATATCTATGTCTGCATTTCACATTTCCAGGCATCCATGATGTCTGCTGAGAATGATCCTCTCGGGCCGCTACCTCCTGGTTGGGGTGAGTTCACATTCTTGCAACTCGACACATTTCTCTCGGTGTCAGTATGTACTGTAATTTTAGTTGGAGAACGAGATTAATTGCTGATACGGAGGAAATACAGAAATATGCATTTAAAGTGTGAAAGCATATCGTATTCCCTTTACCAAAGGTACAATTTGTTTAGTTTCCTACTCTCAACTGGTTGTTTGCAAAGAACACAGATGAGTCAGCGCTGGGGATAATCTGACATGTGTTGCCAATGTGTTTGTGTTTGAGTGAGAGAAGAGTGTGTCCAATCTGTCCAACAAGATACAGATTCCTTACTTTGTTTGTATCAACCTTTAGAGAGGCGTGTGGACTCAAATGACAGAGTGTACTTTGTCAACCACAACACCAAGACAACGCAGTGGGAAGACCCCCGAACCCAAGGGTGAGCTCAGTGCCCAGGGGATGGTGGTGGTGGTGGGGGGGTTAGAAAACTGTGGTTTCTCACTTAATATGAAGCAATCCCATTCTGCTCAGTTGATTGTTTTTGTGGGTTTCTTTTTTAGGTTACAGAATGAGGACCCTCTGCCTGAAGGCTGGGAGATCCGATACACAAGAGAAGGAGTTCGATACTTTGTGGATCACAACACCAGAACGACCACTTTCAATGACCCCAGAACTGGAAAGTCCTCAGTGTAAGAGCACGCATTTATATAAAAATTCATACGCAAACACATTTACTGTTTTACATGAAGCCACCTCAGATGCCGTTTCAAGGGCTGCAGCTACGTGCCAGATAGTGTTTTTTATTGATGTCTGTGCAGTGTATTTCACCCTGCAACGATAAAAAATCTGCTCTTCTCTTATGTCTGTTATTTTTTTCCTGCTGAGGTCTGACTTTCTTATCCTCTTCCTTAGCACCAAAGGCCCACAGATCGCTTATGAACGAAGCTTCAGATGGAAGCTCGCCCATTTCCGCTACTTATGCCAGGTAGGTCTCTCTTCTTCGGTTGCTCCTGCATGCCGTCATCCCTCTTTATGCCCACCTCTTCGATGTCATCACGCCTTACTCTGTTTTTCCTCCCAGTCCAACGCTCTTCCCAGTCATGTGAAGATCAACGTCTCCAGACAGACTTTGTTTGAAGATTCGTTCCAGCAAGTAAGCCGACCTGTTTCTGTGCTCCCTCAGAGGAGTTTGCGCTGTCTTATTGACATGACATTCACGTCGGTTTGACCTGCTGAAGTGTGTTTAAGCTGCTAATATATTTTCCCTGTGTTTATTAGATCATGGCCCTGAAGCCTTATGACCTGAGGAGGCGACTCTACGTCATCTTCAGAGGGGAGGAGGGTCTCGACTATGGTGGCTTAGCTCGGTAATATTGAAAACAGTGTTATATTTGGAAAATGAACACAAGCTGATATTTTGCATTCAACGATGTTGAAATGAAGTTGGATTTTTAACTGTTTTTAGTCCAGGTGTATATTGTAAGCCTTATTTAAAGATTTATCTTCTCTCATTCTCCTTTTCTCACCCCTATTTTGTGTCATCCCAATCTTCCCCTCTCCTCCACCTCTTGTTACCTCACTTTACAGAGAGTGGTTCTTCTTATTGTCTCATGAGGTGCTTAACCCCATGTACTGTCTGTTTGAGTACGCTGGAAAGAGCAACTACTGTCTGCAAATCAACCCGGCCTCAGCTATCAACCCAGACCACCTGTCCTACTTCTGCTTCATAGGGCGATTTATTGCAATGGCAAGTTCACATGCAAACACAGTATTCTGACTCATCAAATTGAAATAAAGCAGCATGTTTAAATGATCATCACCACAATGTACATTTATCCATATTCTTTAGATTCACATTGAAGTGAGGTGATGTTTTTCTTCTACTCTGCAGGCACTTTTCCATGGCAAGTTCATCGACACAGGCTTCTCCCTGCCTTTCTACAAGCGCATGCTAAGCAAGAAGCTCATCCTCAAAGACCTGGAGTCCATAGACCCAGAGTTTTACAACTCACTCATATGGATCAGGTACAGTAATGTGTGTGGTCAGTCTGCTCAGCCTTACCTGCTTGTGTTTGCGTTTCCTGCCGCTAGATGGCAGGAATATAAACCCCCTAGAGGTCTGGGTGTTTTTCAAGCTCCTCTTAATCATGCTTCACTGTAGGTCAAAGCAGCATTAGAACACAGAATTGCCATTATTATTATTATTGTTTTTTGTATTTTTTGTTAAGCTTTCATTATATCATGACAAGGATTCTCTCTCCTCAGGGACAACAACATTGAGGAGTGTGGTTTGGAGATGTACTTCTCAGTGGACATGGAGATCTTAGGGAAGATCACCTCGCATGACCTCAAAGATGACGGCACCAACGTCCTCGTCACCGAGGAAAACAAGGAGGAGTACATCAGGTTGGCCCTCAACAATAGAGACAACATATAACCTCTGAGTACGATGAGGCGTGAATCATGTTTTTCTAACTTTTTGGATCCCAGCCTTATGGCAGAGTGGAGGTTCTCCCGCGGTGTTGAAGGTCAGACCAAAGCGTTCCTGGATGGCTTCAACGAGGTGGTTCCACTTCAATGGCTCCAATATTTTGACGAGAAAGAGCTGGAGGTGAGCAGCATACCTGTGTACATTCTATCCTATTTTGTATCTCTCGCTAAGTGTCTATAGCATGATCAATTGTGTGTGTGTGTGCATGTGTTTTGTAATTCAGGTGATGCTATGCGGCATGCAGGAGGTGGACCTGCAGGACTGGCAAAGGAACACAGTGTATCGTCATTACACCAGGAACAGCAAACAGATCATTTGGTTCTGGCAGGTACAGAGGGTGTCACATCAGATCATAGGGAAGAACATGTTCCATTTAGCCCTTTTTATCATGTGTTTGATCACTGATCATTGTGTGTCTTTGTGTGTGTGTGTGTCTTTCCATCCCCCCCGCAGCTGGTGAAAGAAGTCGACAACGAAGTGCGGCTGCGGCTCATGCAATTTGTCACCGGAACCTGCCGGCTCCCACTGGGCGGCTTTGCTGAGCTCATGGGTGAGTGACGCACACCAAGAATAAAATGTTTACTGTTTGATCGGAGACATTCTAGCTACGGCCGTCTCTCACATCTTCATCCGCTACGCTGCAGGAAGTAACGGGCCCCAGAAGTTCTGCATCGAGAAAGTGGGGAAAGAAACTTGGCTTCCCAGGAGCCACACATGGTGAGTTTATGCAACAGCATCTCAGTACACCATGTTAACTTACTGCCACTCACCAGTTCTCTTTTTCTGAGCTATTTGAAATACAGAAAGTCTCAGTTGGAGAGTAGCAGTGCAGTGCTCGACCTCCCCTTGCCCGGCTCTCACTCTTATTTCACAGACAGACAATAGTGCCCTCTGTTAACAGGCTCAAGTGAAGTGTGCATGTGATGAGAGCGCACGGGAAAGCTCTGAGTTGCAAATCCCCACTGCCGATTCTCATCTGTTTACTGACTCGTTAAATTATCGATTCATTTACTTTCTGTGTATTCTGGAGGGTGCTCTGCCACATATTTTGCCTCAGCACACTGGTTTGGGCTTCTGTTGAGCAAACACTCAGCAGGGTAACCTTTGCTACTCCTTTGCTTTGTCTGTCCTCAGTTTTAACCGCCTGGACTTGCCACCTTACAAGAGCTTCGAGCAGCTGAAAGAGAAGCTCCTCTTTGCCATTGAGGAAACAGAAGGATTTGGCCAAGAATAAGAGGGAGGAGCCCTCCCGATTTCCCTCCTTCACCCCTCCCCCATCCCATCGCTGATTATTCAGCCAAATAAAACAAACACAAAAAATTGCACAAGATAACCACCAATGTATATAAGCTATTTTATCATTTTAAACCAAATCTTTATTTGCAGCATCAGCAATCCTGTCCCCTCCAGCCCCTATATATAATGATACCCCATCATGAAATATGCAAGCATTTCAGCGTTTTTGCTCTTCTGTTTGAGAAACAGAAATTGTGGATATTTTTAAAAAATCCTCCCCACTGCTGGCTGGCTTTTTAAAAAGATACTCACTGTGTTTTTTTGACAGGATTTTATAGTTGAAGCGCAGTCTTCTTTTAAAGCTCTAGTTCTATAGGGCTTTTAAAAGGCGAGTGTAGTTTTGGGGTCTGGTGCCTGAAATCCCCCTCCTCCTTCCCTTCCTACTGTTGGACCCTTAGTAATTATTGCAATTGTTTTTTTTGTTGTTGTTTTTGTTTTTTTTTGCGTGCTTGCATGGCTGCCTCTGAAGATGAGAAATAGTGGTGTGTGCACTGCCCCTCACCACCACACTCACACTCGCACCTCTCCTAAGCTGTCACACCATCATCATTACAAAGGCAGAAGGTTCAGGATGGATATATTTTTTCTTTTAATTATATGAAGAGAAATTGGAAACCAGAGACAGAAACCTCAGCAGGTCGTTAAGAAAAGAGTTGGACCGTCCTCACATTCTCTCAGACGTCCCCAAAGACAGCCTGATAAATTAAAAGGGGAAGGGGGGGTGCAAGGAAAATACTGCAAATTGATTTCTATTTAGTGCAAGTGTTTGGCAAAGGAGCCTGTAATTCATCAGACAGCAGTTTATTTTTCAGGCCTCCTTGATTGAAGCGAGAAGGTGTTGAGTTGGCAACTGTCAGCATTGCTGTTGTCATCGCGAAAAAGACACGAAACCATCGACTGATGTCAGACACCATCCCGGTGCATCATGTTGTAAACACTTGTACAAGATGCACACGGAGCATATTAAAATACCCAGCTGTCATCAAATGTCAGTTGATTGTTGGCCATCTTGTTTTGAAATAAAATCCATATGACATTTCACTCATGACCGTGCTGCAGACAGATTTTCATTTTTTAGCCACTATATATGAATAGTAACCAAAGCTGTTACATCATGTCTTCTTGTCACTAAATGTCCTTAAAATATCTTTTTTGTTTTATTTTGTTTTCATCATTTGGTCAAAGAAAAAACAACATGAATTAGACTAGAGGTGCTGCATTGTAAAACCATCATAACCAACCATATTTCAGGTTGGTAACCACTTAAAAGAAACATGGAAATAGAAAGATTGCATGCAGGCGGCACAGAGTTGCAGCAAATTAAAGGCATAATGAGTATTTTTGGGAGGGGGGGGTGTCTGATGGCTGGATGGGTTCTTGCAATTTGGGTTTTCTAAAAGTATTAAACAGATACTCTTATGTACAGGTTGTTAGAATCTGTAAAGCACAGCGAGTATCTGTTATTTGGCTGTGCCGTCAACAGTGCAGCTGCAGTATTGTTGGAAGTAGAAGCATCCGTGAAACCATAGGGGTGCTCTTTGCTGAAAATCATGTGACCCCCAGTTGCAGGTTTAATCCGGAGAGTCTCCGTCTAAAATGTGATATTCATGAGACTCAAATAATTAGACCAGAACATTTAAACCTATCACAGGTGAACTTCACCCAGACTCGCACCAGCTCACTTAAGATGCATTGCAAGGCTGTTTTTGTTTTTTTCCACCCTTTCCTTTCTCTCCCCAAACGCTTTAAGGGACGTCCCTTTTTGTTTTATCATAATGTGTCATCCAACTCCATTGTTTTCCAAATGGTAAGTGGTGCTTTTTCTTTTTAGTCGGTGGTCATGTTTTTTTGCAAGCGGCAGGCAATTATTCTAGTTTCCTCCAACATTGACCACTGCAAAAAGCAGCGAGCTGCTTTCGCCTTCTTTTTTTTTTCCCCCAAGTGGAGCATGTGACCAGTTGAGTTATCAGTTATGTATATACCATGTTTTCAGCTGGAAGGAGGGATGACAATATGAAGAAAACATTACTGTAGCAAAAGGAGCCGACTTTTCAAAGAAGTCAAAAACTGCATAACATTGTGCTTCCTTTTGATCAGAAACCTGTAATCAAAGAAAGAAATCAACTGTGTATGTGAATATTCATTGTATAAAGATAATTAAAGATAAATAAAGTACTTAAATATTATAATTACACAGAGCCGCTCCATGGGAATCTGTGATGCCTTTTGTTCATATCAGAAATAGACGGGGATGTTTTAGACTGCCTTCATCGTCGCCAGTCAGGATGGTGCAGAGGAGCGAGGCCGGCTGCAGTGCAGGCCGTCTGAAAGTCGCCCCAAACTGTAACATATCGCGTGTAGATACACACTGTAAACACCAACTACACTGTACAGAATGCCCCTTTACTGGAGACGATGTGTATAGAAGATTCATTTTTAATCTGCTTTCACCCATTTTAAATGAAGAGAGATGGATTTATGAGATACAAATAAATGAGTGAATAACCCCCCCTCAATGACTGCTTGCTTTTTCTAGTGTTTGTTTTACTACTTGCGCACAATAAGCACTCTGCTCGGCTGCGTGTCAGTGAAAGACGACACATTTGTATGATCTTTGTTTATCTTTTTGCTTTATCAGGGTCATGTAATAATAAATGTATTATATCTTTAGTGCTGGTTTGAAGTTATTTAATTGTATCAGTCAAACTGTGACATCTGGTGTCTATCTTATTTTGTGATCAATTATACTTGCGTTGAACGAAGCAATTTAAAAAAAGAAAAGATTATCAGGTACTTTTAAACATTTAATCCAGAAAATGTTTCCTCATTAAATTCCACAAACCACAAACCAATATTATTAGTTTTATTATTTCTATGTAAGTCACATATTGTCATGCAAGTACAAACAGGATGGTTGTGTTCTCTCCAAATGTGAAGGCCACTTGCAGTACTAATGCTTGAATAAAAATCTGTCAAAAATTAAACATTTTTCAGCTATTATGAACAATTCCTCAGTCCTGCCCCTGGAAGCTTCATCTCAGGTTCTTCAGGAATTCGGCTGCTTCCTTCTGGACCTGCAGAGGAACAGAAGGTGTCGTGTTTCAGCATGGAGCTCATCCTTCAAGGGCTCAGTGTGTGTCTGTGTTTGTTTGTGTACCTCTTTGTCCTCCAGTGTGTGCGCCGGGTAATCTTTGGCTTTGGTCAGCCAGAGCCGGGCTTTCTCCTGGTCTTTCAGGCCCAGGTAGGTCTTCCCGAGCATGAGAAGGTTTTTGCTATAGAAGTTTGGATCAACTTGGAAGGGAGAAAGACAGATGAAAAGCAATTGAACATGAATATTTTTCTTCTCTCAGGCTCTGAGCTGCGATCAACTGGTAAGTCTCGTACCTTCCTCTGCTCTCAGGAAGAATTGCAAAGCCTGAAAAGAGGCAGAAAAACATTTTCATCGATAAAATTGAATTTCAAGCGCAGGTGAGTAAGACGGAGTAGAACTCACCTCCTCATAAGTCGACGTGGGAGGGGAGGCGAAAATGACAGCCGCCACCTTACGTTGATACCATGGAAGCTCAGCAAAAGCAAAGCACCTGAGTAGAAATTAAAGCTTAATACATCTTCAATTTACATCAATTAAAGTGAAACGCAACAAAAAAAATCGGATGTACCAGTATCCCAAAATGTGTATTGAAGTGGCATCTTTGGGGTTGAGCTCAATGGCTCTCTATGGAGAAAAGAGAAGTGTCTGAATATGGATATTTAATACTAGAGCCATATTACGACATCCACGCACTCTAACCTCTAGGTGAGCTCTGATGGTGTAGGAATTTCCAATTTTCACCTTGACTCCTTCATATTCCCCGACATCGCTGAGACAAACTGCATACCACTGTGTGTATTGCAAACTGGTTTTGAGTCGATCAATGATCAGTATTAACATCTGAATAAAAGGAAAGCTCTCTCACTTTGTGTGCAGCGAAACACTTCTCGTCCTTCTCCAGCGCCCCCTTTGCATATTCAAAGGCCTCGTACACAAGCTGCTTCTTCTTCTCCCCTGAGGTTTCAGGTAGTTGGGCCAGATCACGGGACGCGCGCGCCAACCTCCACAGGAACTCTGCATTATCACTACAGATGCAGACACACACATACCTTCATAAGGGTATTTGGGTGTGGAAATCCACCCTGTAAACCCCCCTCAGTGTTGATTTGGTGCCCCCTAGTGATCACATTAAAAATGTAGTGGAAACATGTCCTTTTTTTCCTCATCTTTTACATTTATTGACTCTTCTTTTGTGAGTTGTGTGCATTTCTAGGCGGACTGCATGCCATCCTCAATCAACAATTCGTACCTGTCTTTGTACTGCAGCAGCAGCTGGAAGAGTTTCTCTGTCTCTGCACAGCTGTACAGGTAGTCTGCCTGCTCCAGAACCTCCTCTGCAAGGGGAAAAAACAACAGCGGAGAGTAAACATATTCTCATCATGACCTCAAACAACCATCTGTCCCAGTGCCCTTATTTGCCTAAGTTCATGATACATCTGTTTGACCCTATTCAACCAACAATCCCCCGTACCAAACAACTACCTTTTCCTAAAGCGTGGACCACAGATGAACTCTGCACTCTGCGATAAGTCTCATAGGCCAGGCAGGAGAGTGTGGGGAGTCCCAGGAGCACTGCAGCCCTCCCAGACTGAGGAGAAAAGTGACACAAAAACTTACATGCATGGAATTAAAATAGAAGCAAAAAGCTTGCAATGCAAAGCAATGTGATCATCATCTCTTGTTGAAGCAGCATGGAGGCATTTCAAAGTATTATTATTATTATTATTATTATTATTATAGTAATTCAAAGTATGCATGTGCACAACAAAACTCTGAGATGACAGCTATGTTCTTGGTGCAATGCAGTGGCCTTTTGGCTCCCTAACCATCATAGAGACCCTGCTGCCCTTTAACCTACATACAGCTTCCACCATCTATAAGCAGCTTGATGAGTGGTAATAAAAAAAACAAAAAAAAGGTGACATACTGTCAAAGGAGTCGCGGTCCTCCTTAAACCTGCCCAGCAAAATCCACGAGCCGCTCTGATTCTGACACCTGTGGCGCCAGAGAGCAGCGATCTGCCGACGCACCTTGTGATCGCCATCCCTGCCATCGTCTCTCACGTCTAAGCGGTCACTGAGCCAGACTTTCCCTGCTGTTTCACTTGGAGAGTCGATCGCCGCATACAAACAATGGCGCGTTCAAGAGCGCAACCAGGAAGCGCGTCACGGCAGGTCACTCAACTCGCGTTAAAACTTCGCCGCGCCGTGAAGAAGCGATGATTTATCGTCTAGAAATAAACAAAATTAAATTAAAACACGTTGTAAGTATAATAATTTTCCGAAATTTAACACCAGGAGAGCGAATAAAGTCAAAACTGTCACAAAACACCGCTGCGCTACTTTTGTCAACATTTGTTATGTTCTTGAACGCACCCCGTGAAAGCCTTCCCCTCACCTAAGCGCTCGGTCAGAAACATGAGGAAGTTGCAAAAGGTTCCGCTCTATGTGGTTATTAAAATACAGCGACACTTTATAACGCTTTTAATTATTATTTTGTTTATTCTTATTGTTAAAACAATTATAAAGTCCACGAATAAAAGCAAATTGACGTGACTTGGAATTGATGCTGATAAAGCCGACGGGCTGCTCGTCGACCCCGCCCCCGCGTGTCGTGGGCGACCAGCTGCTCTTGTCAGATAAAGCTTTCACATCGACAGAGGAAGACACGCTTTATAGGTTTGTATCAATCTCAACGACTAAAACAGGTAAACTATTTTTTTTTATCAACTTGAATGGAAAAACTCGCATGTTTACGCATAAAGTTCATTGGTTCCGGACATCCCGACAACAACACACACGCCCAGCTGATCGACATTCCTCAGTGTGATCAGGCTAACACTGACAGCAGCTAACATCATCATTAAAATACCTACTTTTGTGATGCATGTTCAATGATCACTGTGTTTAAAATCAATTGATGTGCGTATTTCTATTCATACATGCTCCCAATGGTCATGTTTTTTGGAAATGGCCATTAGGGAATATACAAAACCCAAATACAATGTAACATTTCAGCTGTACATGTATTTGTGCTGTTTTTACACATTTGTAACTTATTAAGATATCTGTTAGTTGGTATTAGAAAAGATTATTATTAAGTTAATCAGAGTCGGAATTGGTTTTAATTGCCAAATATGTGACACATACAGGGGATTTGTTTATCACTCTCTAGTATAAAGGATAAAGTAAAAATGAAGTAAAATGGAATAGAATGACAAATGAAATTAGAACTCTTAACATAATTAATACAAAATGTACATCAGAGAATATATTCAAGCATCGGGAATATGTACAGCTATCAAAAGTCAACAAAATGCAAATCGGTTATGACACTACAGCTATTGACTGAGCTGAGCTATTCAGTAAACTTGGCACAAAGTGTTGTTGGAAGCAACTGAAGGTTCATCTTTGTGGTCGTCCAACAAGCCGCCATGACCTCAGGTGTGGCCTCGTTGCCAGGAGCCACCCATTGCGCCACCAAAGTGGAGCTGACCATCTCCTGTGAGAACCTCATGGACATGGACATCTTCTCCAAGTCCGATCCTCTGTGTGCCGTGTACATCAACTCCTCAGGGAACCACTGGTCTGAGGTCTGGCTTCTGTCTACAAATTCTTTTTTTTTTTTTAAATCCTCATTCTCATCCTGCCGCTCTAACATCTAACATGTGGTTTTGTTGGTGAAAGTTTGGCCGCACAGAGATGATCCTGAACTGCCTGAACCCAAAGTTTGCCAAGAAGTTTGTCATTGACTATTATTTCGAGACGCTGCAGAGGCTGAAGTTCTGCGTCTATGACATTGACAATAACACGTATGACCTGGGTGATGATGACTTTCTCGGGGAGCTTGAATGCACCCTGGGCCAGGTGGGTTTAAAACAAAATAAAAAAACTTGTAGTCCACCTTTTCGTCATCATTGTGACACACCAACAAATGCTTTATGTTCAGATTGTTTCCAGCAAGCAGATAACTCGACCTTTGCTGCTGAAATCAGGAAGGCTGGCGGGTCACGGAACCATCACAGTGAGTAAACTCTTCCTCCCTGTGCTTTGTTTGTTTTGTTTTGTTTTGTACGGCTCTGGATTATTTAAATCAAGATGTGAAATGTTTGATCTCCTTTTTCTCATCTATAGATCTGTGCTGAAGAAATAACAGAGTCCCGAGTGGCAAACCTTGAGGTGTCCGCCCGCATGCTTGACAAAAAGGTACAGATTGCTTTGCATGGTGCCACCGCATCAATGCTTGTTATTTATTTATGATGTGAACTCTGATTATTGATCCGTCACGGTCATTCAGTTTCTATGGTGGTCCGACCCTTTTCTGGAGTTCTTCAAGCAGACGGAGAGCGGATGGCAGCTGGCTCACAGGACGGAGGTACAACTCACACAGAGTTTGTATTATCATTGTCATTATTCATAAAATGACTCCAGGCATGATGCTGTTTTATTTAGGTCATTAAAAACAACCGAAACCCAACATGGAGACCGTTCCGGGTCTCTCTGCGCGCTCTCTGCGGAGGAAACGTGGAGAATACAATAAGGGTAACTTATACCCTCGATTTCAGTTGTTCACATCAGCGAATGCAGCCTGTTTAACGCCCCTGAAGTTCCCTTTGCAGTGTAATAACCTACTATTATGTTTTATATACCATACTACTCTAACATACTAATGACTCACCCTCTGATTGCTTTTTTTGTTGTTGTTGTTGTCATCTCACAACCCTCCTAAACGTAACACAAAGGGGGTGCTTGCGACCCAGCTGGAAAAGTGCTCTTGTGAACGTATGCACAATTCATGACGTCATTGCATCAAAAGGTCTGCATTTTTTACTATGTTTCTTTTGCTAAGTTGAGTGACTCTCATAACATTTACGACGTTTTGGCCGGAATTTGTCCACTTGTGCACATGCGAGTTGATGAAGCTTCCTGTGTGACGACAATTAAAATCAACATAGCATAACATAACATTCTAACATAGAAAATGTACATGTTTTCAATTTGCAATAAAACCAACAGTGGAAGATTTAATAATGAGTCTCAAAATTAGGAGTCCTAAGAAGCGGGTGGGGTCAGGAGGGTTAGACAGACTAGAAAGTGCCATCTAGTGGTGAGATGAGAAACAGCAGGACGATGTCAATGTGACAGAATGTTCCAAAGAAAAGCATCATGTTTGTGTGAAATATTTTATATATCTTATTTTTATCTCGCTTTCATTGTTTCATTGTAAGTAATAAACCTTTGCATTTACTCTCAGGTCGATTGCTACGACTATCGTGTCAACGGCTCACATGCTCTCATCGGAAGCTTTCGAAGCACACTCGCACAGATGCAAGTCGCAACTCACACCTCGCCGGTGAGATTCGCGCGCACGTCTGATTCCAGTTTGTTTTTGTTCCATTTACACACGACTTGTTCTCACTTGCAGGTTGAATTTGAGTGTCTTCATCCACGAAAGATGAATAAGAGAGATTATAAGAACTCCGGGGTTATTTTCATCAAGCAGTGCCAGGTACAGATTTGTTCACGACATTCTTTTGTGCTTTCATCTCGTCGTCTTATATGACATGTGGAATCATTTCTTATACTTTCAGGTGGAGACGGAGAACACCTTCCTGGATTATATTATGGGCGGTTGTCAGCTCAACTTCACTGTGAGTTTGTAACAATATTTTATATGTGGAATACATGGTTTTATCTAGAGTTACTCTTGACCCTTGTTATCTCTGGGACCCCAGATCGCCATTGACTTCACAGGCTCGAATGGAAACCCTCAGTATCCCGCGTCCCTCCACTA
>CAESWR010000181.1:179319-203344 GCA_903171835.1 Mullus surmuletus | reverse complement strand
TGCGCTCTCGGGCCACATTGTTTGACTTTTTAAAAAAAAAGTTGGCCGTGCCCCCCGTACAATTTTAGCACTGTTGTGGATTTGGTGGAAAAAACTGTGGGGAGAAAAAAAAAAATTCAGTTTCCGTTTGAGAGGGTTTTGTTGACACAGGTTTGTGGTCTCCCTGGCACACGCACATGCACTTGGAAATAAGAGAGTGCTTTGTTCTCACTTAGTTTTCGTCCCCTAATCCCCCCCCCCCCCCGCCCCTCACTCTGACTTCTCTGATCAAAAGGATTCAGCTGGGGAGGGAGGAAATAGAACATGGACACCCATTAGGTTAAATATAGAGTGCTGACCTACATTCTGTATGTCTGTATGTTGACCCATACAATGGCACTGGTTTGAATGATTAATATAAAGGACACTTGGCAGCCTGTCTTAGTCAGTTAATCAACGCTGGATGCAAATGAAGTGCTCACTTTGATAATAACGTGGGACTCAGCTCCTGATTTCATTATTATTCATTGTTATTGTCGATGAAAATGCTGTAGCAGATGTATTGCAGACTGAATGTAAAACTGCATCAATTCATTTTCATTGTAGTCAGTTATTACCAAGCTCTTACTAATACTTCTTTGCACTTTGCACCTTCTGCTTGAATGATTTAGCAACAAATGTTTTATGCTCATATAATTCACAGTATCTTTGAATAGTCTTTATTATCCCACAATGGGGAAATTACAGTGTTTCAGCGGAATATACATACAGAAAAAGAACAATAAATAGAAAGAAGGAACACATATGAAACATAAAAAAAGAACTTGTGTATAGTTGTGTGTATGTTGTCAAAGCCTCAGTAGCCTCATTTCCATCCTCTTCTCCCACCTCCACCTCCACCTCCACAGGGGGCCTCTCGCCAAGCGCTCGCTAAGTGGCAGCCACTCGTCTCACAGTAACCTGTCGCAGGTATCCATGACGTCCGACCTCCTCTGTCCAGACGATATGGACAGTCCCACCAACGCCCAGCACGCCAAGATCGCAGAAAGGCGCTCGAACAGCAGCATCGACATCCAGGGTACAAAGATTTTTATTTTTGTACAGAAGCGGCGGCCTTTTAAACTTATTTCTAAGCAAGAAGAAAGTTTGCACAGTCTCGAGCCTCAGTAGGGAAATATAAGATGTCACCATGGACTGATAGGGTGCGAGGGAGATGTTATCACAGTCTTTATCCTGCAGCCAACTTCTCATCACTTTATTCTGTTAGCAGCCTTGTTATCCAAGGAGGATCCAACCTGATCTAGTGGGCGCATCGGTTGATAATGGGCTCAACTTTTACTCCCATTTAGGTCAATGCATAACAATAGACTTCACAGGGAAGCAATACAAAGCCACAATCAGTATCAACTGGTCATTGTATCTCTGTTTATGCAGAGTGTATGGGACAATGAGACAATGTTAAGATGATATCTATTTCTTTTTTAGATATTCAGTGCGTGAAGAAAAATGATTTGGATTTTAGATTTGAATACTGTGCACACAAAAGCCACCGAAATAAGCTCAGTTTTTTCCTAGATTGTTTATCTGTTGGAATAAGACATTTCAGTAACATTTATATTATTAATGTCCTCTGTGCAGCACTTCGGATTCAGGGCCCATTTCGTCCCTGGGCCTCGGCCAGCCAGGGTGGAGGAATGTGCAGCGACTCTGAAAGCGCTGGAGGGAGCAGCGAGTCTCGGTCAATGGACTCACCCACTGCCAGCCCAGGTGAGGGTGTGCTGAGATTCCGCACCCCAAACATCGGCTTGTAGCTTTGCTTTTTCATTTAACTTTAAGTCATGACAAGCTTCTAAATCATGCCATGCAAGCTGCCACATTGAAACGGTTGTGGAAAAATAGATGTATGTCCAGTGAAGCCTGTCTGCCTGCTGCTCTGCACCTGAATTCCTCTCTTGCGGAAAAATAACAAACCCTGAATTCGTACTGTATCAACCTTATGTCACTGATAAAACGTTACGGATGATGACAGGTGGAGCATTCCTGTGCGCTGACTGTCTCAAGTGCCCCTGCGGCCTGCAAACAGCCAACCTGATTTTTATTTGACTTGGTTGGCAAGCAGTGTAAGAATCCAGGGGCTTGGCCAAACCAAGCTCTTTGTTGAACATTATGTAACTATTAATCTACAACGGACGCGAGCGCATTAGATGGCGGCTCTGGGTGTCAACCAATGTTTCCTCGGTCAACAGCGTTTTTGCACAGATGTGCTTAGAAGTCCAAAATCAGGGTGTGGCCATCATTTAAATGTTTAGAGGAAGTGAAGTGAGAGATTTGTAGCTTTTGAAATCCTTTTGAAGTGGGTTCTCATCGCATATCTTTTGGCGATTGACATTAACTCTTGCAAAGGAGTCATTCCGTGCATCGCATTTATCAGTGCAAAATCCACTATGTCAAAATAATGATGAAAATAGACTTCATATCCGCTAAAGGTAAAACTCAACCTCCAGCTCATTCCAGGGATGAAGGGGCTCAGTGAAATTAACATTATTCAAGTCAAGCTCATTGGAAGCCATTGATCATTCAATGGAGGTGTTAATCAGCGACGGCCCACCACTCACCCGACAGATTTGAATTGTCTACGACACAAGGTCATCCATGCCTTTTCATTGGCTGAAGGGAATTAAAAAACTCCCGTGTGAATGTACACGGGGTCGGCAGTAAGAAAAGGGAGTCAATCGGAGTTGCTGTGACTGCGGAGATGTGGACTTACTGGTGTGTCGTTCCTTACTGCTCAGGAGACTTCAAGAGGAGATTACCCAGAACCCCCTCCACCGGCACCATGTCGTCTGCCGATGATTTGGATGAGCGAGAGCCCCCCTCGCCCTCTGATAACGGTGAGTCCAGCTATTACGCCACACGTCAGCAGCAGCTTTATCTGTCCTGCTTAAGTAAAACTTGCGCCATGTGTTTGACTTTTTGAAATGTGTTTAACGTTTAAGTCTCTTCCTGCTCCTGCCAGGTTTAAGTGAGATGGTGATCGAGACCGCCAGCTCCCCGGGCCCCTTTAGAAACACGCAGATGTCCAAAGCCGCTCAAACGCACAAGCTGAGGAAACTTCGAGCCCCCTCCAAGTGCCGTGAATGCGACAGCCTGGTGGTGTTCCACGGAGCAGAGTGCGAGGAGGTAACCTTGGTTTCTTGCCTTTTTAGCGTGTTGTTTTTAGAGCTAAAGCCAAACAAAGGGCAATTCAACCACGACCTTCTATTTGGACCCTTCATTAAAAAAGAAAAAAAAAAAGTGTGCCCACAGCGTTTCGAATATTACAAGTTCAAGATGAACGTTGCCAGAGTTTCACAATGGCTTCTTTATCACCAATGTTGACCAAAAATCAAACAAAAACAAAGGAGAAAGACCACCTCTCACCTCATCAAAATATTAGAATACAGGGAAAAGTTGAAACTGGCCACAAGCTGCCCTCAGAGACCAAAATCCCAAAACTGGTCTCAGTTGGGGGAGCGGGCAATGGAAACTAAAGACCTTTTGTTCAACTTCTGAAGAGTCCCTTCCATTGTGCCCCCCCCCCCGACTGTTTATGTTAGATCCAGTTTCTTTCCATATTTATTAGATATTGTACACAGAAAAAGGTTAATGGAAAAAAAGCAGGGTTATGTAATGCTGCTAGATGCGCTGACAAGCAACTGACACAAGAATGCAACTCTGGAGTCGCTCCATGGACTCGGTTCAAGGAGTTAGCAGACATGACGCTTTATTTGTTGGCTTTTTTGTGTTAATTCAAGGGGGTAGTTAACCAAAAAAAAGCTCCTTTGCAAGTGATTTTTTTCTCCCCCGAGCCTTTAAAAAGCCCGAACCAGCTGGATCTGCTGTTTTGAATGGCTCTACTAGGGGAGTTGTAAAAACAAGGTGTCCACGGGTCCCTAAATAAACTGAAAGCCTTGAATTAATTAAGTTTCGGCGATGAATGGACCATTAAATTGCGTCGTACCTTTGTGATAAATCATATACAAATGACATGGGCTGCGAGTTTAACTTGAATTTATTGTTGAATTCAAAAGGTTTATCCAAACTGTGTCTCTTATGTTGAAACACGCTGACTGAGATATGTGCCAATCTGTTCTGCAGTGTTCATTAGCCTGCCATAAGAAGTGTCTGGAAACGCTGGCCATCCAGTGCGGCCACAAAAAGCTCCACGGGAGGCTTCTCCTCTTTGGCATCGACTTCACGCAGGCGGCCAGGAACAGTCAAGACGGCGTCCCATTCATCATACGCAAGTGCACGTCTGAGATTGAGAACCGAGCACTCAATATTAAGGTATTTATAAGTGTTATCGGACAGAGTTTGCTGTAAATTTGATGTGCCCTTGGCCTTGCCGACTTGATTACCCAGATTAATTACGGCGATTGTGAGGAATGCGTGTCGTTTTCTCCCGCTGAATGGATTTTGTTTTTCCGCTCTGAAGGGCATCTACCGCGTGAACGGAGCCAAGTCGCGCGTGGAGAAGCTGTGCCAAGCGTTCGAGAACGGCAAAGACTTGGTGGAGCTGTCGGAGCTCTACCCGCACGACATCAGCAACGTGCTCAAACTCTACTTGAGACAGGTAGGCTGCAGCGGAGGCCGTCCTCGCGTGCTTGCAAAGCCACAAAGTCACCCGAAGCAGGACGTGACATGGAGCAAAAGTGTGTTCTGCAAACAACAGCAGCGCTTGTGTTTGTTTGTCTTTGCCTATTTTCGGAGCGGCTCTCCACCTCCCATCCCATAACCGCATATCTCATCTAAATCCGTCCCGCTTGTCTATTTTCTTACATATCTTGCTCCTGTGTTTATTGTTATCTGCATTTCATTTGTTTTACCAAGTTCTTCTTTCCTTCCGCGACAGCTCCCAGAGCCGCTCATCCTGTTCCGCTACTACAACGACTTCATCGGTCTGGCCAAGGAGAGCCAGAGCATCATCGTGGAGGAACTGGAGGCGTTTCGGCTCAGTTCCACCCCCGTGACCCCGGCGCAGGTCAGCGTGGAGCTCAACCGGGTCCTCTTCAAGATCAAAGACCTGCTGAGGCAGCTGCCGCCCGCTCATTACAAGACGCTGCAGTTCCTCATCGAACACCTGCACCGGTAGGCTGCACAAAAGGGGCATTCTGAAGGGCGAAAGGAGCTGTAACAAGTGATGCAATGGGACATTTGTTACTAGGGCTGGGTATCGGTACTCAGTACCTTTCAGGTATCGGCCGAAACAACCCCAGTACCAAGTGATATCGAAGCTGTGCCTGTAGAACAATACCTGCAATTGGTTGTTTTTGTACCCAGACCTAGAAAAAACACACGTTTTTATGGTTTATGGCAGCCACAACACTGTAAATTGAGCACTTTTTTGAATGGTTGGGAGTGATGACATTAGCACAACTGATTGCTTTCTACTCTTACATATAATATTAAATGAAGTAACAAAAAGTATCAAATGAAGTATTCAGCTGGTAATGGAATTGTTTTAGGTTGCGGGTATGTAACATTTTTAAATGATACCCGGCCCTGTATGTTACTGCATTTAGCTGGTAAATTAAGCACTTCTTTACCTCACCAGGGTGACAGAACAATCGGAAGAGAACAAAATGACGGCGAGCAACCTGGGAATCATCTTCGGCCCGACGCTGATCAAGCCGAGGCAGGCCGACGCCGAGGTCTCCCTCTCCTCCCTCGTCGATTACCCCTATCAGGCCCTCATCGTCGAACTCCTCATCAGACACTACCAGATGATATTCGACACCCCCCTCAGCCCCCTGGCGGGGACCTCCCCCACCGAGGCAGACGGCCACCCCCGCCTCACCCACCAGGAGAAGGAACAGCAGCTGAGCAGGCACTCAAAGTCGCTGGGAGACATAAAGGAGGTAAAGGCGGAGGACGAGCGGCGCAACCTGTCTGAATTTTTGGAGATGCATTGGCTTGCTAATGATTCGCATTCTGCCTGTTCTACCTTTGCAGCAGAGCTCCAAGGTGTACAAGAGGCATTCCTCCATAATTCCTTCTTCCCACTTGTTGGCGGAGGTTCAGGAAACTGTTCCAAGCCTCGATGGGAGTGACTTTGAACCTGGTCAGTATTGTTACAAATCAAAGTATTGCATTGCACAACCCTGAAGTGCATAACTCATGAATACCATATTTGGGTGTCAGTTAGGGTTGCAAAGGGGTGGAAATTTTTCCTGAAGTTTCAGGAAGAGTTTCCTGAAAATTTCCATGGGAATTTTTGCTTGAGAATATTGGACATTTACAGGGTTTCGTTGCTATGACGACCAGTCAAAACGAGACACCAGCCATTTAAGACAATGAGGTGAAAGCATGGCCCGAAGAGAAGCTAAACTAAATATTTGGACATTTTTGAATGGGGACACGAGGAATATGTCTCAGCTATTGTAAATACCTGAAACCATTCATGGTTTTTGTTGTTCTGTGAAAGAATGTGCTTATAACAAACCAAACTGTTTCATATTTATACATGTTTATGACCAGGTAGATGCAGTTGATATAAATTCCTGTTTATTTACGTTAATTTCTGTTTATTCCTGTTGATTTCTGAAAATATGCATGGAAAGTTTCCAACTTTGAAAATTCCTGGAATTTTGCAACCACAGTGCCAGTACATGTGTTTAACTTATTGTGCATCTCTTTATTTAAAGCAGATGAGGTGGATTCGGAAACCTTCAATGGAGTTCCAGAGGGGCCAAAACCCGCCGAGCGAGGCCTCTGTCGCTCTCAGCACGTCATGGTCACCAGGGTGCAGCTCCGCCACCCTCGCAGCAAGCTCTCCTCCCGGCCGCTCAGCATGCCCGCCGAGCGGATACTCAACCGCGGCCGGGTGGACGAGAACAACACGCACAACAGCACCGACGAGGACGACGGGAAAGCCGACATTCGGAGCCAGTCCATCGAGGAGGTGGACGAGACGGAGAAAACGAAGCAGCGCGCCGGCGCTCACTACCGCAGCACGTTCATCGACACCCAGACGCTGCGGAGAACGTGGGACAAACAGTACAAGCACCACGACATCGCTGCGAGGACTGTCAGGCTGGTCACCAGTTTGTCTGCGGACGGGACGTCGGCGGACGCCGGCAGCCTGTCCGCGTCTGTGCCGACGATATCCAACTTCTCCCTGGAAAACACGGTGGGCACGCTCAGCGCCGTGTACCCCGGCCAACCGTACACCGTCACAGTGCGCCCCAGCAGGACTCTGAGGAGGGAGGACAGCGCGTCCAAGAGCAACCCCGTCACAACCGCGTTCAGGGCCCCCAGGACCCTGCAGCCTCCCCCCGGGACCTTCTACAAGCCCCCGTCGGGGAGCAAAGCCAAAGCGCAGCAGAGCTGTGCGTCGGCAAACAGCGCGGAAGAAGAGGACGAGGACGACGACGACGACGAGGATGAGGAGGAAGAAGAGGAGGAGGAAGAGGAGGAGGAGGAGGAGTTGGGGATTGAGATAGAGGTGTCTGTAGATGAGCCTCTGGAGGAGGACATTGAGGCGGAGCAGGCGGCCGAGTCTCAGTCTCCCAGCCCAAACCTGGAGGAACTGGGTCAGAACCAGACCAAACCAGTGTACCAGAGACTCAGGCCCAGACGCCTTCAGGAAGTGGAACACCGAGAAGCTCACTTTGTGTAGGCGTCCGCGGCGAGCCGGAGATCAAAGACTTAAGTGCTCGAATGTCAATAAAAACGTGCCATACTGTATTGAGACGCATCTGCATTGACTCTTGCAACCAGATGTGCTCTGCTCGTGGGCACTGCGAGAACCTTTTGCTCGTCAAAAGGACAAACGGGATGCACTTAAAACGCTGTATATTTTTCAACACGAACCATGAATATATCACTTGCCAATCACTTTCTCAGTACACTCTGGCGCCAGGTCAGAATATTTATAATTCTTCTCAAACTGTGCAATTACACTTTATGTGAATATTTTGTATAACGTTCTTACAGACTCACCATGTATTGTTTGTTTATATACCAAAAAAATTATATATATGAATTGTTACAATAGTGCATGTCGCCACAACGATGAAAAAGATGAAAAAAATATATATTTGATGCGCTTATCTGTCATCAATACCACGATTTTCTCAGTGTTGTGTTTCCATCCACTGTGTGTGAGACTGTTTCAAACTGTTACACTTTGGTTATAATTAATCATTTTGCTAATCACTTCTGTATAAAGCAATATAATGACTTTTGTCACATGCTGTACTGAGTATCTGTATTGGCATTTTTGGAGATGCTACAAAGCACCAGTTGCAAAGGGTATACATCCACTTGTTTTTATACTGTCAAACATGTAAGGGTCAACTTTCACTGATCTGAAAAGCTTTTTAGAAATGCTTGTGAATTCTATCATGGCATTCCTTTTTTGTAATTTTTAACATCAACATTTCCTGATAGCCAAAGCTGTTTTTTTATTTCCTTTTTACAATTTAAGTAGTTTTTATCGATAACCTAAACCTTGCAGGTTCTTTGTAAGTAATAGAAAGTGCATCATTTATTTAAATGGTATCTGTTTTTCATGGTAACCTACAAGGTTGACAGAATGTTGAAAAAAAATCAATGTAAAAAACAGGTACATCAAAGCAAAAGACCCTTTTTGTAACTTATTAAATATATCTGACAACTTTCAGCAACGATTGTCCAGTTTTTCTTTCTCCTCAAGGCAACTATTCATTTCAGCTTCCTTTTTTTTCTGGATCTCATCAGATATTGAAACAGCGCACTGATTTCCGCCTATATGACAGCCTGCCATCTGTATATAGACAAAGTTTTCATTCATTCAAATTTGCATATTTTTAACTGGGAGGATTATTATAAGAGTGGCAGGATTATACAGCCCCAGTGCAGACCAGCTGGTTAGGTCATATAGGCCTCTACAAATGGATGAGAGACCTCAGCGGTCTCCCAACACTGAGAAAGGAGATTAAATCAATCTGCTTAACGATTCACAAGGTCTGGAAATTAGCTGTGTTAGCAGCCCAGAGGAGTACACGGTACAGTACGGCACAATATGTGGTGTTATGCTGCGCTTATTATGTACCGATCTTCAGTGCAAGTGTTCGTCTGAGGTAAGAAATATGATATATTGGAAAGTAGCTTTTTAAAGATTCTGTGAAGTCGGTGTGTGTCTGTGTGACAGTCGGAGAATTGTATGTGGTTCTGGAGTGACCTAGAGCAGAGGTCTTTGTTACTTACAGAGGTTACGCAGCGATTCAGTGCTACTTTATAATGAAAAAGAGCTGGTAGATAGTGGAAACTCTAGCTATTTGTTTCAGTGACCATTTCAAACATCTTGAGCTCTTGCTAGATGAAGGGTTCACAGCGTTGCCTCCCAAATGCAAAGTATGTGTAAAATAATGAATGTTTTTTGTGGCAGTTCTGTATTGGCTGTGATACAGGTGATTAGGTTCACAAGTATTTGGTTGAATACAGGCTTTTTGGCTTCTTCCGGCCCCTGTGGGGGTGAAAAGGGGGAGTCATGGGGGCAGGAACACAGGTCAAACTCCTGCTGTGGAAGAACTGGACCATCCGCAGGAGGCAGAGGGTAAAAGCCTCTCATCCATCATTTGCACATTACGTTAAACCCCCGCATACTGTGAAGGAAAATCACCCATTGCAGATTAATTAACAATTCATATTCCCCCCCCATTGGTAAAAGTGTCGGCAAGTAATTTTCCTCCGTTAGTTCCACTTAATTTTTATAACTTTTCAACCAGGTCCGTTTCTTCATGGAGATCATGTGGCCGGTCATTCTGTTCATGGGACTCGTGTGGCTCCGAAGAGTGAACCCGCTCTATCGCCAGCATGAATGTAAGCAAAGGCTTCCAAAAACTACCCATTACAAATCCCACAGAGACAGAAATGCAGCCCCTTACGTAACCCACCCCCCCAAAAAAACCAACAGCATCTCTTCTTCCACAGGTCACTTTCCCAACAAGGCCATGCCCTCCACGGGGGTCTTGCCGTGGATTCAGGGAATCTTCTGCAACGCCAACAACCCTTGTTTCCAGTACCCCACCCGCGGCGAATCACCTGGCTTGGTGTCCAACTACAACAACTCCATGTGAGCGCCACCCCGTGCTGTTTTTGAAGCCAGATGTGCTCATTCATGCTTGGGAAATATTTGATCCGAGCTGCAACGGAAGGATATTGCAATGGGGCGAAAGAGGACATGTTTAGATTTGGAGATTGAGAGTGATACATGTGTGCAAGCTCAAACAGTCTCCTTCAATCGATGCATTGTACCGTCAAGACCCATGAAAACATGTGATATGGTCCTCACACAGATTGGCTCGGTTCTACTCGGACGCCCAGGAGCTTCTTTTCAGCGACCCGGAGTTTCTGCAGCTGGGACGCCTCTGGAGGCAATTCAGTGCCATGTCCAACTTCATGGACACGCTCCGCACTCACCCTGAACAGGTCTCAGGTCAGTGCTTTGAGTGAAAACCATAGTGAAACAGCGTCAGGATGTCACGCGTTGTTTCGGTCTCAAGTTCAAACGTAAAGCAGTGCTTAAATGGTCGTCCATGGTTTAAAATCTACACACACGACTACATTTGCTTAAAGGAGTGTGAACGAAATACGGGGTCCCACCAACGAGCAGTCAAACCAGGGACTGTGACTTCATCTTCTTACTGATTCACGGTCTTCCTCATAACTTTTCCCATCAGTCCGTAGACTCTAACAGGATTACATCCCAAGGGTTTAAGAAAGCCTCGTAATGTAAGCCGCTTACTTTCGCTGCCACCGCGTTGTTTATTTTGGTGGGAAAGCAACTCACGTCTCGTCCGGGCTCCTCTACCCCCCCCCCCCCCCCCCCCCCCCCCCCCCCCCCCGCCGGCCCACGCCGGAGATCAAAAACCAAGCCCGTCCCATCTCCACGGACGCCATGACAACAATCCTTTATCCGTATCAACAACGTGCGTTCCATCTGCGCCTTTGCGTTGTACTACTGGTTTACAGGGGTGGGGGGCGAGGGGGGGGGGGGCTTTAACGGTGGGAGTGAACGGAGCTAAGTGCATTCCAGCCTGTGAATGATTATGTCTGGCCTCTCTTGATGCTGCCGTTCTCATGGAGAAATATGTAAATGGACAAACAGGGCTCACACAGATATGGATCTACATTCCAAAACAGCCGCGGTTCCCATGAGCGCCAGGAAAGAAAACCCAATCGTATCAGAACCAAGTTATGTAATTCATGAAATTTATGCATCATATGAAAATGGATTTGTTTGAGTGTGTGTTTACACTCCAGGCAGAGCTTACTAAGTGTGTACATGGCAGGTGGGTGGGTGACATAAATATATTTACGTGTCAAAACCTCCATTTTACAAGTATACGGTTGGAGGGGCTTATGTTTACAGTCAATGTGAGATGGAAAAGTGTGCGTAGGGGTGTGTGTGTGTGTGTACTTTTTAACACCATGACTAAAAAGAAGGGGTGTGCATCATCCAGTGTGAATCGCAACATGTTTTTTGTGGCTTATTTTATGGTTTCGATTGGAGAAGCCCTCACCCGAACTGGTTAGTCTGGGGTTGAACATGGAATGAGGCGATGCCAAATATTCATGCACAGACAAGCCGCTGGAAATAATGATAGTGTGGCGTTGGAAGTGTTTTCTTCTCGTCCCCGTGGATTTGTAATGTAGCGGATTTGTCGCGACTTGCTCAAAGTATGTGGCCCAACGTCTCGGCGCCGGGCTCGATACACCCCTGTTCGCAACTGTTGCCCTCTGGCAGGCGCGACAGGTCAATGAACAATCAAATCATACATGGTTTTAAATGACGGATGTGTCAACGACTGAGTGGAGCCATTGTGTGTGTACGTTTGAAAGAATTGGCGCACCAAATATGTTTACAGTACGCTTAATGGTTTTCCGATATTCTACAGAACACAACAACAAAGAGTGTGTTTGATTGTTTTCATTCCCATGGAGTTGATTTCCCCTATCGCCGCAGGTCGTGGAGTCAAGGTGGAAACTATACTGAAGGATGATGAAACTCTGACATCATACCTGCTGAGAGACGTTCCTCTGACAGAGTCTGTGGTGAATCAGCTCGTCAATGCCCAAATCAGGCCCGAACAGGTACACGGATACACACAAACACGGCGGGGGTTGAGCGCCAAAAGGGTACAACGAGTATCACTTTAACATTGATGAATCAAGAGCAGATACATTTTGACAGACATTCTGGCAGACATTTGTAATGTGCATGACGTTTTTTTTCGGACTCACGCTCTAAACGTTGGACATGATCAATTCTGAACATCTATTACTGAGTCGTCTATTACTCATATTGACATTCAACATTTGACCTTTGAACTGGGTAATTTTTCTGATGTCATTTGGACGTCTATGACAGGTGCAGGAAATTCACATGATTAATAAATGTAATGTATTTTTTATTTACAAATGTCAAAATTGTAACATGATTAATGCATATGAATGCATATTACTTATAAACAAACAATTCGTTATTTGTATACCTCTTTATTCATTCAGTGGACTGCTGAGACAATCTAAATGGCAGCTTTTGGAAAAATGATCTAGTTTAAGAAGATGCCATACTGTTCCAGATCATTTTCCAGAAACTCAATTTGATTGTCTCAGCAGCAGGTGATAACTGGAGACGAATACAAAGGTTTGATGCATTTCCTTCTCACACTAGCTGCTGAGCCAAACAAAGCTTAAAGATGGCAGGAGAGATTACGGTATAAAACAACCCTTTCAGTGGACAAATTGGACGTCCAATAACGACATAGAAAAGACGTCACTCCAAAGTCACATTGAGCAGTGGGCAGTGGGTACATATTTCCTAATTGTCTTGTTGGATTGTTAATACAAATCTATTCCCATCTCAATAATGAGCAAATCTGCAATACTGATATCAGGAAATTTGGCCTGAAACAGCTGCAATCGGTGTCACACACACACACAGCGACCCATTCATAGAGACGGAGTGTGTGTGTAGCCAGCTGGAAGGTGTTAAGGCCTCAGACTGCCTCCATTTGTCCTGCGGTTTCAAATGTTCTCTGAATCACTGCCTGCACCTGTGTCGCCAATTCCGGAAGCAGGTTTTTATGTGCGGTAATGGAGGTGCTGGATGCCGTCCTCATGTTCGGTCAGTGTGTGTGTGTGTGTGTGTGTGTTTACTGATAACTTGATAACTGAGCGTTACCTGCAAATGAGTCATCAGCTATCACTGCTGTTTTCTTAAATGGAGCATGGAGGTCATATCAACCAACGATTTATCCTCCATCGACTTTTATGAGCTCAACCTTTGGATAATAAGTCAGTTGTAATTAATGTTTCCAGAATTCACACACACACACCTCCTGTCTGCTTCCCCCCCCCCCCGCAGTTTGCCTTTGGGGTCCCAGACTTGCATTTGAAGGACATCGCCTGCAGCCTGTCCCACCTGGAGCGCTTCCTCATCTTCCCCAGCCGCCGAGGCCTGTACGCCGTCCGCAACGCCATGTGCATCCTCACGCCGCAGCGCCTGCAGATCATCGAGGACAAATTCTACGCCAACGTGGATTTCTTCAAGCTCTTTCGGCTGGTGAGCCATTTGAATAACCGCACGCGCCAGAACGGAGAAGGTCGTTGCTTGTCAAACCACATTCTCAACTCATCGGTTTACCGTTTTACCGCAACAACATGGCGAGCTCGTGTGTTGTGTTTATACACCAATAAGACGCTATTAATCTGGTTTTTGGGGCGAGGGCCTGCAGGTGATAGAACCGTCAGCAATCATCGAGAGCGAGTCCTGTGAGTTTTTTTTCTTCCATTTGTGAATAGAAAAGGGGGATAATTACCCCGCACTTGGTGGAATCCCATCTGAGACGTTGCCATGTTTAAGCTCGCAAACATCTTCAGCCGCGCCAACTGCTGGCTGCGATGGGCGGAGGTTTGGCTGGCATGTCGCAGCGCAGCATTTGGCCAGATCGAGTACAAATACACACAACCTTTGAGTATTTAAGGTGGTGCCACCTGTCGCTTTGCAACCGGAACTTATTACCACAGTGCCAGAAGAATGTCCCTCTTGTTTTTATTTCTCTGTGGGCGCAGCTCGTCAATGTTTGTCCCTGTCTCGCTCCGTTCACATCTGGATCAAAACTCAACGAGTTCGCGCAAGTCGAGAGAAACAACGGATAAACAGCTGTTAGTGTTCTCGGGTGCTTGACTCACGGGTCGAGACCTCACGAGGAAACGTGAGATGTTTTATTTCGCCAGAGTCGGATAGTTGAACGTGTGATTAAGATGAAAGGTGATATTATTCTTATTATTGAGAACCGGAGCAGAAAGTTGAAATAAATGAATTACTCTGAACTCCACTACATTGAGTTTTGGAGAAAAAATTGTGTAAATAGAGTAAAAATGATAATAATTTGCCGAGAAATAGATGTAAAAACTTCAACATCATTTATCCCTGTATATAGATTGTAGTACTGTTCATATGCCTTTTTCAAAGTTATTATTATTATTCTATTATGAATTCTTCCTCCCTTTTTTTTTCCTCTCTTTTTTTTATGTCCCCCCCTTCATGCACAGACCATATTATTATATTTTAATTTTAATTTTAATTTTAATACTTAGAATCCAGATAGCTCCTTGGTACCAGTTACGTTTGTCAATTGCCCAATTGTCGGAGTTGTTGCAATTTTATATTCCACCGCTGCTGCACTTGTACAATCATGCACGTGACAGATAAATCTCTTGAATGTTGAAGCGAACGAAAATGTCACCTTCAAACGACAACAACAACACAAACTTAATGCGCTTCAAGAAGTAGCCCCGAGAGACCTCAAAAGCCAGACTACGACTAAAGTAAGAGTGTCATAGTCGTGCCAATCCGCCTCAAATAGGTCACAGTGAGATAGGGAGGTGGTGAAACGGGCATCGGCATTAGCCGGGCGGGCGGGTGGGCTCGCCCTCTTTCTCTAATTAGCTTAGTGGGGAGACACTCCTCTCTCCAGTGATCATAGGGCACGGAGAGTAAACACGCGCCACAATGGGCGGCCGCATCATCCTCACTCCGGCACAATCGCACGAGGTTGTTTTTGCGAGCTCCAAACACTAATTCCTTGTGGCTGACATCTTTATTTTTATGCCTCTGTGGTTCACAACTTCAGAAACCTCCTTTGGATCTCCGTCTCCTTTACGCACACACACACGCACGCTGGGATGGAGAGAAATGTCAGACAGGAAGGATGTCTCCTCTGGCAGTTCTGTGTCTTGGCCCGAGGCAGCTTCCTGAAACCTTTCGCCTATTGTGTTGCGAGCTGGCTGGAAGATCTCTGAGCAAACCTGCAAATCCTCAAGAGAAAGCAGTGCTCAGCAAATATAAGCCCCCGCTGTGTGTGGGGGGGAATCCTGCAATTTACAGTGTGAATGGTTTTTCGTGCAGTTTTCAGTGTTGTATCAAGCTTTTCTCCATAAAATCCCTCTAATCTTTGTCACTTTTAAGGTGAATGTGGGTTCTTACTAGGGCTGGGTATCGTTTACAAATGTTCAATACCAGTAGCCTTAAAATGATACCGATACCAATTGAGTACTTCATTAGATACTTATTGCTACTTCATTCAATATTAATCATGTGAATAGAAAGCAATCGGTTGGCAATTGTCACCACACTGATTGGCTGTGAGCAAAACCATCAAAACAATCCTTTTTTTCTAGATCTGGGTACAAAAGCAACCAATTGCAGGTAGACGGTACTGGGTTGTTTCGGTCGATACCTGAAAGTTATTGAGTACTGATACCCAGCCCTTATTCTTATTACTAAGTAACATTATGGAGTCAGATACAGTGACGTACTCATGTCCAAACCCCGTGTTTATGTTTCTCCCCAGCTTCCTCTCGTGCTGGACAATCACTCCGAAGGCATCAACATCCATTTCTGGGTACGGGTCGTCTCTGCCTCCTCGGACAAGATGAGAGAGGTAAGAGCTGGCTCACGCGGCACCATTCAAAAGTTCACCGCCTGCTATATTTAGTCGCCAGGAAACAGTTGCTTCCTCCCTGCCCGAGTTTTTACGCAAACACAGACGGTGGGGGGGATATCATTTAGTGCGTATGAGGAAAGGCTAAATCCAGATCGGGTTTCTTCCAGCCTCAAAAACATATACATCATCATCACAACAGTGCTGTCCTAATGGAAACAACAGTGAGGGTGACAGCAGATGACCCCCCCCACCCCACCACACCACCCCCAGCCCCCCACTCACCATGATAAATAGAAAAGATAAATGCCAGCGCTGATTGAACAGTGTTTGTGACTCACTTATTGTCAAACCGCTCTGTTTAATGACATTTTTCACGTTAGGACGCCGTCTAGTCAGTAAGTCGAGTGACGTTAATGACTCTTCCACAGCTGTAATTTGTGGTGCACTTTAATTTCGAGCGCGGAGTGTGGGTAAATATTGTCGTGTTTGTTATGGATGTTTCCAAGGGACGCTCAGTGTCGATGGCATCCTGTTGGCGAGACATTTGTTTATGGACACAACAGAAGACGTTGAGTCCCTCGCACAAATTCGCTCCCTCAGGAAGTAGAAACCAGGGAAAGCACACGTATTTTCTTATGTGAATTATGCATTGTTGTGACAGTTTTTCCTCAGCTAAGAAAAAATGTTTTATTCTTAGATGCATTTTGAATGTGTGTTTCAAAAAACAAACTTGCTCAGAGTGGTTACATTGTTTTTTTTTCTATTTTTACAACTACAAAAGTGTGGAAAATATACTCTCACATGATTGATCTGCAGACCAAACTGCACTAACCAAAATTGCACGCACTTTAATGCTTTCTGACTAGAGCAGATACCATTTCTCTTGTTATATCACACCTAAAAGCTCTGTCTTCTCCATTCTTACTAAGTGTTTTTCCTTGTCTTATCTCATCTCCTGACAGTTGTTCCAGAGGAACAGTTCCAAGGAGCTTCTCCGGGTCATGACCCCTCTCTTCCAGAACACTCTATCATTCAGGCAGGTGATGGCGGCCGCTTCCAGTCTTGTTTGCGGCTACACCGAGGGCGCTTTTTCCAGAGTCACCTCGTTTAACTGGTACGAGGACAATAACTACAAAGTCTTCCTGGGCATCAACGGCGGCAGAGTGCAGGGCGACTACGCCTATGACAACAGCACCAGTGAGTAGGACACGGCAGAAACTTCAGGAAAAAAAGATTCAACCGCAAATAGAATATGATGCAGTGTAGATGACACATATTCTTGCCTTCCAGCTCCTTTCTGCAATGATCTAATGAGAGAGCTCGAGTCCAACCCTGTCACCAGAATTATGTGGAACTCTGTTAAGCCCATGCTGATGGGACAGATCCTCTATGCCCCAGACTCGCCGGCTGTCAGGCAGATCATAAAAAATGTAAGCAGCAGCGCCCTCTTGATGGTTATAATATGCTTTTTGCCATTTATAAAAATTTCCATGCAAAATGTCTCATTTGCAGCCTTAGGAAATGGTTGTGTTAGCAATCAATCAGTGAATTCCACAGATTGAGCAACACTGGCGGAGCCCTTCTGGTCGGATAGCGACGTGTCATCACATGAGAAGCGTGTGAACACCCTTTGTCTGGGTGGATTTGACACAGAAAACATTACTATGCACAAATAATTTGACTTTTGGATGGAGGTAAATACAGTGCGGCAACTGTAAGAGTTAAGTCAAATAAGCTAAAAACTGAATATTTCCGAAGAGATAACATCCATAACTTTGATTCTCCGGGGAGGGGGTGAGCATGCTGCAGGGAACAATGCAGCTTTCCCTCCAAAGAGGATCAACTTTCCTCATGTCATGTCCAGGCCTTTTGTATCTGGATGTAGATACGTGTTGGTCAAAGCCCTTCAGGGGGGCAGCGGTCATGGATGGCTTGGTCGCAATGGGAGAACACAAGCTGATCGGCTGTGGTGGCTATCGCACAGTCCACTGGCGCCATGGCTTTTTCAGAGTTATGTAAGCACCGGAGTCTGTCTTTAAAGACGTGTGGACACACACACACACACACACACACACACATATGCACTCTAGCATTTCCTCTTCCCCAACCTGTAATGCATGCTTTGTTTTCTCCCAGATTGGTATCTTAATTGCCCTAAGACGTAATGACTAAGGGGTTAATCCGCCGCATTACCCTAAAAACCTGGTATGACGATCACATAGGTGCATCTGCAAAAACTTTTTGTATTTTATATTCTTATGCAACACCATAACACACAGCTGTATGAATGGCCGTTCCTTTTACATAATAGATGGTGTTACAGAGGATCAGCTGGTCACTCATTGGCACTCATCAATTGGCTAGATTACACATGAGCTATTAATGAGGCTGTGCTTGCTGTGAAAGTGTCGTCATTCCTTGGCGCTGACTCACGGGTGCAGACATGTTTCTTCACATACTACAAAACTCAAACAGTGAGCGTTGCCTCAGAACTATTTGCAAACTGCTCCGTGCGTCAATGGCAAATACGCAGCCCGAGCAAGTTTGTAGCGAGAGTGTTGCGTTGTTGGATGAAATTCTGCACATGTGGGCATAAAAAAAACAAAAACCTGAAGTACCCCTCTGCTTTCGGCAGCCTTGGGGGTGGCTGGGGGGGGGGGTGAGGAAGCACTCACTTGTGGGAACCTGACTGGGATTCACTGGGCAGGCTGAATGCATTCGGCCAGTTGTCACCAACGGCCTCCATTGTCACCCTGGCCCCATTGTCCCCATTGTCACCCAAAATCAGACACACAGAGGAGGAAGGCGTTTAATTGGGTGTACTCTTGAGCGCTTTCATCCCCCACTGCACATGGCTGAATACCGAAATAGGCGGCCCTTGCTATTCAGCGCACAAAGCACTGTACCTACACACAAGCGGGGGTTTCAAAACCACACGCGTGCAGTAAATATTTGACCGTTTGGCACCAGGCGCATTTTGTTGCGCAGTTGCCGGTTATCTGAGCGGGCCGGCGGCAATTCTCTGTGTGAGAATGTGTGTGTTTTCTTTGCAAAGCCTGTTTTGGAGGACGTTTTATGTGGGAATGGTATGTAGCGGGAGATTAGGAGAACAGTGACAGTGTGTGTTTGTGACTCTGGTGCATGTGCATGTGAACTTTTGCCCCGACTTCATTCACACACTTTTGGAGAATAAATCAAAGTTTACCACACGTGTTTCTGCAATGTAGGCAAACACGACATTTGAGGAGCTGGCGAGGCTGAGGACGATGGGGAAGGCTTGGGAAGAAGTGGCTCCACAGATCTGGGCTTTCTTCCAAGATGGAGTCCAAGTCAAGATGATCCGGGTAGGAGGAACATTACAGTGTCATCAGCATAACGATGATAGCTCACCTTCTTGGGGCCATTCAGCTGTCATCCATGCCAGCCATTTCCCCCTTCTGAATGAGATGATTAATGACGCTGTTTGTGATTTTGTGCTAGTTTTTCCCTCGCTGGTATTTTTTTCTGCTGAGGTTTCAGGAGTTCACACAGCTTCCTGCCTGATTATAAGCTTATCTTACCAAAATAAAGCACCTCTTTCCCTTTTCCATATATCCCTCTCTCTGTAACAGCGCCCACCTTGCCCTTTATTTTGTTTCTCCCCATTGATGTGACAAAATTTGCCGCAGCTTCCTCTCCACTCCAAGTGTTTTTGCAAATGTAGCAGCGGCATCATCCAAAAATACACAGCTAAAAAAAGAATATTCTCCTCTCTTTTGTTTGTTTGTGTATTCATTTTGTGCTCCAGGATACTATCCGGAATCCATCAGTGATGGACTTTATCGACAGGAGTCTAGAGGAGGCGCCGTTTTCCTCCAACCACATCCTCAACTTCCTGCACAACGGCCCACCAGAGGACCGTCCAGAAGACATGCCCAATTTCGACTGGCGGGACATCTTCAACCTCACTGACCGGGTCATTCGGATGCTCAATCAGTATGGAGAAGTGAGTGCCGGAGTTTGGGCATGTATTATATCCCCTAAATTTTGAGGAATTTATAGCCGCACGCAGCCTGTTCTAAAGGGAGGCGAGAGGGGGTCCTCGTTGATGAAAATAAAGTGTCAATCTCTTTTAGCCCCCTTTGTTCTGTTGGATTATGAATGAAAGGATGTTTTTCCCATTTTCCATTCCACCTGAAATGTCAAGTTCTAGGACGGGGCTATTCATGCAATAATCCCATTGGACCCCGTCACTTGTTGATTCCCATCCCTCGGTTGTTTAACCTCTAACACTCGATACCAATTGTTTATTTAATTTGAGCATTCAGATAATCTGTCCTTTTAGCTCCGTAATTTGTCCGCCGTCCGGAGACGTGGAAATCTACCCAGGTGGGACGAGAGCCAGAGCAACAAACGAAGCTGTCGAGGCTCTTTTGTTTTTCCCGCTGATGGAGTGGAGGCTTAAAAGCAAAACAAAAAAGCATCGCGAAGCTTTGCTCGCGAGGGCCCTCCACATTCTAAGTGGGCCAATACATTTGAAACAAAGTTCAAATCAGCCCTTTTCCTGCAGAGGCTAATCGGGATGAGAGGCCTATCGCGCTGGGGGGTGACACGGGGGGCACCTGGGGGCACGGTCGGCTGCATGGCTGGTGCTCTTTGTTTTTGTCCGAGTTGAAGCTTACAGCACTTGAGTGTGACAGGGAGAGTGGGAACGACTGAGGCCGATTAGATACAGCTGTCATTCCATCCGCCGCCCTTTACAAAGCAGCCACAAAGGGCTGGTTGGCTGCGTGTTGGTGGCATGCATGCATATCGCGCCGCACGGTGGGCCCACGATGTCGGGAGGTGAACGCTCCGGCAAATTAAGGGCGCTCACTTTGAAATTCCGATTACTCTTTGTGCTCGCTTAATGTACGTTGTCCCCCGGCAATGCATATATGCATGTAATCTGAATACATGTCTGTGAGAAAATGGAGTGTGTTTGTATTTAAGATGTGTTTGCAAGGCATCTGGTGGGTAAATAGTTGTTTTGGAGTGTTTCCTCCTGGATCGAGGCCCTCCTTATTTGCATTGGTCCTCAGTGAATGGCTATGTCAGATACGCTTTGCATGAGATAGACAGCTGCGGGTCAAGTGTCACTGAAAATGTGGACATAAGAATGGATGAAAGTTTACCCACCAGGAGTGCAGCTAGAGGGGCCACATCATCCGTTTATTGCATGTTATAATAGATTTTAAAGGCAAAATAACACATTTTGGGGATAAACTGTACTTCAATATTTCTGCTCTCCCCCCCAGTGTGTGAACCTGGACAAATTTGTGGCCTTGGGTAACGAGGAAGCCGTGACGCACCAGGCCTTGGGCCTCCTGGAGGAGAGCAAATTCTGGGCGGGGCTCGTCTTTGTCAACATGTACCCCTGGACGACCAGCGTCCCGCCTCACGTGAAGTTCAAGATCCGGATGGACATCGACGCCGTGGAGCGCACCAATAAGGTCAAAGACAGGTCAGAGTCACGGTCAAGTTCAGTAGAGCGGCACTAATATGACAATGGAAGATTTAAAAGATTAAATTTGTGTGTGTGTGGGGGGCTTTGTCTCAGGTACTGGGACCCCGGCCCCAGAGCTGACCCCATGGACGACCTCCGCTATGTCTGGGGCGGGTTTGCGTACCTCCAGGATATCATAGAGCACGGGATCATCAAAACTCACACAGGAAAAGAATGGCCACTGGGTGTTTACCTGCAGCAGATGCCCTACCCCTGCTATGTGGATGATCTGTGGGTGACACACATACACACACACACATACAAAAAGCTGAGATCATTCCTGCTTATGAACAATGGTGTCACTGGAGTATGTTTGGCAGCTCAAACTGGAAATTTGAGTCCTGACAGTGCACAAAAAGTGGGGCAATGGTTTTGGTTTTACACCCCGAAATCATATAATATTCAAATATTTGAGTATCTTGGACAACTTGAATCAGCCATAACAGGATGTAAAACACCATTTCTTCCATCTCCTCCCACCCAGCTTCATGCTCACTCTGAACCGCTGCTTCCCGATCTTCATGGTCCTGGCCTGGGTCTACTCCGTGTCCATGATTGTCAAAAGCATTGTGCTGGAGAAAGAGCTGCGCCTCAAGGAGACCCTGAAGACCATGGGGGTCACCAATGGCGTCATCTGGTCCACCTGGTTCATCGACAGCTTCCTCATGATGGGCACCAGCACGGCTCTCCTCACCGCCATCATCATGGTCAGTTTGTGTAGTCCGACACTAATGCAAATTTTGAATGATTGATTAAGCGCGCCTCTCATATAAACATCAAGATATCAGCAGTTTGAGAGGCCTTACCACCGCTGTTTCCTTGAATAATGTGTAACTAATGGTGTCTTATCTAATTGTGTAAATCATTGATGAAAGAACTGTGAACACCATGACATCATGGGAAATATGTCAACACCTGTTCAGGAATGGGCTTGTCAATGATTAACACTTGTACCTTGAAAAGAACTGACGGCATGTGTTGCAGTCAACAGCGCCAGTATGTTAGACTGGGCTCATGTGACCTCTAGTGGAAGATTTGGGTTAAACAGCGTCATACAATGGGCAAAAAAATTATTTATTTCTCAGGACTTTTTTTTTTTCCTTAGTAATACACAAAAACACTATATTGTAAAACATCACTTGTATTCATAGATTCTTTTCAATTGCTTCATTTTTCTCTCCATGTCTTGGTCACAGGGAGGCAGGGTGCTGAACTACAGCAACCCGCTCATCCTCTTCCTCTTCCTGCTCACCTTCACCACGGCCACCATCATGCAGTGCTTCCTCTTCAGCGTCTTTTTCAACCAGGCCAACCTGGCGGCGGCCTGCTGCGGCATCGTCTACTTCACGCTCTACCTCCCGCACATCTTCTGCTTCGCCTGGCAGGACCAGATCACCAAAGACATGAAGATCCTGGTGGTGGGTGGTCCAGTGAAATCCACCGGCTACACATGATGTTTAATTCGTGGATGGGGATTGATGAGAAGCGCTTAAAACACATGAATATGACTCATCACTCAGAATCCTCTTTCCTCAGAGCCTCCTGTCCCAAGTGGCGTTTGGCTTCGGGACGGAGTACCTGTCGCGGTACGAAGAGCAGGGCCTGGGTCTGCAGTGGGACAACATCCAGACCAGCCCTCTGGAGGGGGACGAATTCTCCTTCCTCACCTCCATCTGCATGATGGGTCTCGACACGGTGCTGTACGCTGTGCTGACCTGGTACCTGGACAACGTCTTCCCTGGTTAGTGTGATCAAGCATCAACAAAAATGTGATCAGTGGCGTGCATAGACTTTTTGAAGGGCAGGGGCAAAAAAAAAAAAAAGGGCACCCATGCCGTTTTTTTTTCAGTTTTTTTCTGAATCCGATGAAACTTCATTTGAGTTCATTTCGATAATCTTTTTCTTCTTTTCATCACAGGACAGTACGGAATTGGTCGACCATTTTACTTTCCCTTCCTGCCCTGTTACTGGCTGAACACCGTCACTCCGGCCACAGGTGAGAAAATGCTTTTTCCTAATGATTATTTTTTGTAGTGTCCCGTCTCACCAGGCTATTTTTTTCCACTTTAAAGACAACAACAAACAGGGCTTCGATAACCTGGCCAGCAAGGAGCAAGGGGAGCAGCTTAAAAAGGAGGAGGCGGAAGAGACCGAGGAGAAAAACCCGGAGAAAGCTCAAACTCTGGAGGAGACGGCCTCGTGCGAACACCAGGATCAGCGCGAGAGGCTGGAGAAGGTGAAGGAGGATGAGAGCGAGGGCAGCAAGGCGGCCGATGGTAAAATGTGATTTATTCTATTCATTTTCTGCCCTCATTTCAGGACTGATTTGTTTGTTTAACTTTGGCTGTGAAAGAGGAAACCTGCTCAAATTCACTACTTAGTATGGTTGGAATTAGACATACGTTTCGTTCCTGGCGGGTGAAAAATACAGTCTGAAATAATTTGTTCCCCCCTGTAATTTTGGCTGTGAATGAGGACATTTGCTCATATTCACCATGGTAGCTTATTATGGTCTGAATTAGACATAGAATAACTGAATTGGTGG
>CAESWR010000181.1:76444-100841 GCA_903171835.1 Mullus surmuletus | reverse complement strand
GCTCGGGACACAGTGTCAATAGAGCTCTTTGGTCTTGTCACTAGATATCTCTCAACATAGACTGCACATGCATAGACATGCTTTGAATGCTCACACTCTCACTGCTCCTCCGCTTCTTGCCATGCTCGTGTGGTGAGACATGTCAGGGGCGAGGATTCTTCCATCCCTGCTGATGAATACGTAGCATAAAAAAAAAATCCAATTATGAAGCCATATAAAGCCTTGTTCACACACATGATTTTAGGCGTCGATGGCGAGCGGGGTCTGTATGTCAGTTTATCTAAAGTCACTTCTGACCGATTTCGATTGATGTGCCTCCTCTGCTCTCCTCCAGATGAAGAACCAGAGGAAGATTTATCTCTGGAAGAGATGGAGGAGAGAGCCAAAGCTGGAGATGCCAGAGCTCAGACCCGGGTGAGTGAAAGCACATGTACGCAGACTTGGCATTGTTTTTGGTCCTGCTTTCAGTCCCGCTGGTGAAGTGGAGAGAGTGTGTCTATTTCTGTCCCTTGGAAGACGATCCCAAGCTTCCAATATGAGACATGAGTGACTGTCAGACTTACAAAACATGGTAATATTATATGATATAGATCAGGATTTAACTTTAAGAGCCCAGTTGTTTCCCGAGTTTGGCTCTATATTCTCATTTTGAGTCAGTATGTTGACAGATGTGCAAAAAGTAATGGACAGATTCCAATAAATCCATGCCTTGGTTTAGACTTTAGAGCTTGGAGAGTTCTTGAATCATCTCTTCACAAAAATACCATTTGTCAGACACGAGGAAGAAAAACTGCGATCTGATTGCCTCTATCAATACATATTAATGCAGATAGGCGTAAGGGTTACAGGTTTTTTCAGCCCGGGTGGAGGTTTGCAGTCTGCTGAGCTCATCGTGCCTCATTGGTCAAAGCTCATAACAGTGAAATTTGGAATATCGTAATAGTCTATTGATTCTGAAAATTCACAGTTGCTACTGTAGTAATTATCAGACTATTCTCACCTACATCAGATGTAGGTGAAAATAGTCCTCTTGATAGGTTCTCTTTGTACAAATTGTGTTGGCAGAGGTACAAGTGACAGATGAGCTTAAATAAAAGTAAATTTCTTCCTGGGTGGTCGCATTTTGCTAATGCTTTCATACCATATGTTTCCTATTAGAACATGTGTTCCGAGCACCTAAATAACCACAGAGGAGTGTGTAGTTTTACCACGTGACTGCACCAGTAATGGCAGTAATGGGCCTGCTTATATACTGTGCACACACACACACACGCACAAACACACCCGTAGAGCAAGTTAAATGCAAATCATCTGCATTTAGATTCATGCAATAAAAACACAGACATGACCATACAAATATAGAGGATCTCATCATCTCTACAAATGCATTTAATAGTAACTGTGCAGCGGGGGGGGGGGGTTTATGAAATGACAGTTAATATTAGAAAACAGTTATTTGATACCCTCATGGGGCTGCTGCAGGCTGGAGAGAAGCGCGTTCGGCTATGACAGTGACTCTGATGAAAAGGAACAGGAAACTGGGGTTTGTCTGGCCTTCAGTTGCCAAGCTGTTTGAACTGCTTCACTAAAATAAACACTACACTTCCTAACAAGTCAAACCCTGTTACAACGGTGTGATTTAGCCTAATGAATTGATTCTTTGATCACTGGGGGTTTCTGTACTTGTGTGTATGAATATTTATTTGTATTGACATCCTATGTATGAATATCTCTATACATAATTGGTCTCTATGGTCTGTGCCTTTCTTCTTTATTTTTCTGAATACATGTCAAACGTATAATAATATATGAGTAGATAACAATAAATATCTACCATAATAGGCTAATTCAGTGATATATTGTTTGATATTACCGGACACTGTTGATGCATTTATGTTCTATTCTCTATCTTTCTATGTTATATTCTCAATACATGTGTAAGAGTGTAAGTCACAACTTCAATCGATCCCTTCTCTTTCAGCTCGGTCAGCACTATTTGATTCTTGCGAAAGAAAAAGACCCAGATGAAAATAACCACCTAGCTGTTAACTGGTTGATCGAAGCAGCAAAGCA
This sequence comes from Mullus surmuletus, assembly GCA_903171835.1. Classification (NCBI taxonomy): domain Eukaryota; kingdom Metazoa; phylum Chordata; class Actinopteri; order Syngnathiformes; family Mullidae; genus Mullus; species Mullus surmuletus. The sequence goes on along the minus strand of CAESWR010000181.1, from coordinate 98,768 downwards.
GGGGAGGAAAGGTGCAGCACGGCTGCTACATCATTGCTGGGTCCAAAGAACAGGTGAAAAAGATGAACACGGGTCAATAAAACATCTCTTTCCGTGTACCTTTTGTGTTCATTCATTCTTCCCACTCTCCACCCAGGGATCACTCCAGAGAACGAGGAAGATGTTCGCAAGTTGTCGACAGAGAGCAAGTTTGAGCAGGCGGTGCGTAAAGCAGCCATGATGATGTACTGGAAGCTCAATCCGGAGAGAAAGAAGAAGGTAGCTGTGGCTGAGATGCTGGGAAATGTCAGCCAGGTCAACTCAGTTCAGGGTAGGAGACGCACACAATTACACACATGGATTAACACCATATCAAGTACACTATTTTGTGCATTGCGACAACAACGTTCCTGGCTGATGTGGCGGCTGTGTTGTCATGTGATACCTGCGGCCTCTGAAAAAAATAGCAATTTCAGCATTTGCAGCTGTCACGGTGAGCAGTGTCACTTTGCACACAGGAATTTGGGGGGAATGTTATAACCCTCGGGTCGCTGTCGACGCTTCTCACCAACAGGCGGCGCTGCGAGCAGGATTCCCGTCCCGACCTCAGACCAGACCCAGAAGGTGTTAGAAAGCATGGTCAGCAACGAGTGTGAGTACCCAGAGAGAGACGGTGATAGAAAATCGAGAGAATCTTTCTTTGATGGTGCCCTGCTTTATTTTTTAATGTCTTCTCAGCCGGCCAGATGGTGGATCTGGACGACTTTGTTGAGATTACGAAAAAGTACGCCCAGGGTATTGTCCCCTCTGCATCCCAAAATGGCGGCCAGGCGACAGCCAAGGCCGAGAGCCCCACTCTCGCCTGCGATGGCCGTGGGAAGGTAAAAGACGCAAAGTTGCTGATTAAATCTGACATTGTAATCATCTTCGAAAGAGTTCACGTTGTGTCTTCCTGCGTTTGGAAGCACAAGGCGGAGTTGGTTCCCTCGGCAGCCAAGAGACACCACAGCTCTTGGAGTTTTGGTCGAAGCAGGATGATCCTGGACACGAAGCAGAACGGAGCCTTAAAAACAGCCATGGACATGAAGTCACGCTTAATGGTATCTCGTCTCGCACCTCGTCGTATCTTCTCATGTCCATGTTTTTCCAGTGTCCTTAAAACCAGCTGTGTTCACCTCAGATGCTGCAGTACCCGCTGCATGCCGTCATGGAGATGAAGGAGCACCTGGTGGACTGGGCGTCGCGGGCCGGCGTCCAGTGGCTGAGCACCGTCATCCCCACGCACCACGTCAACGCGCTCATCTTCTTCTTCATCATCAGCAACCTCACCGTCGACCTGTTCGCCTTCGTCATCCCGTTGCTCGTCTTCTATCTCTCCTTCATCTCCATGATCATTTGCACCCTGCGCGTTTTTCAGAGCAGCAAGGTGAGCTCCCGACCCCTCGCGTTCAACACCATCGTCACAATATTCAAAATGTGTTTGGGGTGTAAATCACCTGTTTCATCACCATACAATATGATAGCGATTCTTACACGATATTTGCCGATGTTACAGAGTTTGACACGATACGATTTGATTTTCATTGGATTTAGGGGCCTGCATTGGATATGAGACGACATAATGTGCCAATTTAACAAAATCACTAACATGTATATCAACACACAAAAAGCAACTACAATTTTTAACTAAAACAATTCATAAACATCAGATATTTCAATTAGAAACAGTTTACTCTCGTGGACGTGTGCGTGAACAGAAGTGGTGTAGCAGATGTGCCGGGCGAATTTCAAAATAAAGACCTGTTATAAGGATGACGATAAAACGTCCATGTATCGATCTAGATTGTTGTATTGTTACATCTCACCAATTGACCCTTTTTCTCACTCTTCCAGTCGTGGGAGAACTTCAGAGCACTCACATCTCTGCTGACCCGCTTCGAGCCCAGCCTGGATGTGGAGCAGGCAGAGACCAACTTTGGCTGGAATAACCTCGAACCGTACCTCTATTTTATCCTCTCTGTCTTCTTCGTGATTTTCTCCTTTCCCGTTGCTGACAAGGGCTTTATCCCCTGTTCAGAGCTCTCCACAGTGGCCATCTTTTTCACTGCTATCAGCTACCACAGCCTCAGCCCGACGGCCGCCACGTACGCCCGCCGAGCAATGGTCATTGAGGTCAGGGAGGCACCACTCGTGCCCTGAAATATACCCGCTGTTAGAAAACCATGGAGCATTCATTTGGTCAGTTTCACAGAAGCTAGACAAATCTATAATTAGCCAAAATTCTGTCTGCTCTATTTTATTTTTGCACTACAGGTAGCATCATCTCTTTGTGCCCTCACCCGGTTCCTGCCAGAGAAAATGGCTATCACTGTACTGGGACGCACCTTTGCAACTGTGCCACTAGGGGAGTCAGTGGTGCTGAAGCTGAGTCTTCCCTGCCTGCTTTACGTTTACCTGTTCTATCTGTTCTTCAGGTGAGAGTAGTTGTCTTTTAACGCAAAATAATTGTGTCATTTGTTTAGCTGGCTTTCTTACCTTGTTTGAAAAAAAGAGGTGGTCTCCAAATGATACCAGTTTACTTTTCATACTTAAATCAAAGCCCCAAATTAGTATTATTGTTTTGAATATGACTGATTTTGTTCATTAAGGCCTGCAAAATATTTCCCTGGAAGCCAATTAGAACATCAAATATGCTCCGGCACACATTGTGAAAGACCCCGTGGGTTTGTGTTGTTGATTTTCCTGCTATTTGTAGTGTTAGTCATTTTCTGCCATTTTAGGATGTCGCTGACTCATCACTCGCTTGGGATTGTATGCCAAATTTATATCCAGTGAGCTGCTTTCTCAGTAGTTTTTTTTTTTTTTTTTAATCTTGCCTCAAGAGCATAATTTCTGCCAGTTTGCAGCCAGCAAACAAGATTACAAGACAGCTTGCAGTTATGAGTGGGGTGTATTTCCTATAGAGTTTTCCTCCTAACCTCTAATTTAGTGGAAATAAAGTGGCTGGGATTCACTTTTGTGATGGCTATATCAGACTGCAGATACCCGCTGCTACACGCATCTCACCTGTGTCACTGCTTCATTCAAGCTGCACAGTTTTATGGTGACATCATCATCAAAAATAAACCACATTCTGGCTAATGAAAGCAGCCATCCTGTTGAATCGACCATATGCTAATTTAAAAACCGAATTAGTGCGATGCAGTGTTTTCATCATCATTTGTTAACTATCTGACAGCATTAATAAATCTCAGGCTGCTACTCTGTGCTAATAAAACGACAGAAAAGACATCAAACAAAATGATCATACATTCAGGTGAATGACAGCAGGCCTTTTGTGTATTTCTCTCATATCGACATTTAGAATGATTGATCACAAAGAAAATTAAAGGCTGACACTCATTTATTGTAGCTCTCACTGGGCCGTTTGTGTCACAGACAGAAAAATGACACTGGAATCCACTTTGGCAGGGGTAGGAGGGTAAATGATTAATTATTATCCCCCCCTTCTCCCCTCCTGCAGCATGGCCAGGATGAGAGGTTTCCGAGGGACCTACTGCATCCTGGTGCCGTACCTGGTGTGCTTCATGTGGTGCGAGTTCTCTGTAGTTCTGCTGCAGAACTCCTCTGGTGTGGGTCTGATCCGCACCTGCGTGGCCTACTTCCTGTTCCTGTTCGCCCTGCCCGTCCTGGCTTTCGGCCTCGCCATCATGCTTTTCATCCAGGTCTTCAAGTGGTTCCTCGAGCTGGAGCTGACCAAGCTGATCGTGACCCTGGTGGTGTGCGCCATCCCCGTCACCCTGCGGCTCTGGACGCGCTTCAGCATGTCTATTCTGGACGTCTTCCGCTCGCTCACGCACCGCGGCCCGGTCAAGCTCATCCTGCTGTGCATCTCCATGGTGATCCTGTTCTTCTCCATTTACCTGTATCACACCGAGGGCCAGAAGGTGTACAACTCCACCCTGACGTGGAGCCAGTACAGCAAGGTGTGCGGGCCGCCTGCCTGGGAAGCTAAAGGCATGGCCCAGACGCAGATCTTCTGCAGCCACCTGCACGGGCACCGAGTCACCTGGACGGGCCGCTTCAAGCATGTCAGCGTCGCAGAGACAGAGAACGGGGCGCAGTCGGTCATCAACATGCTGCCGGTGTACATGGGAGACTGGCTGCGCTGCCTGTACGGCGAGACGTATCCGAAATGTGAGCCGAAGAATGTCACGGCTGCCAATATTACAGATGCCAATTTGGCAGGTGACGCTGAATCGCCCGCGGTCTCTCTGCCCATGCTGCTCCGACTGCAGGAGGAGGAGGAGCTCTGCCACATCAAATCCCTGGCCAAGAACACCTGCCACGTGAAGCGCTTTGACAGCTACCGATTTCAAGTGACGGTGGGGATGATCAGGGACGGGAGCATGGAGGCGGAGGACCCGGCCAGGGATATTCTCCTCATAGCCAGCCACGAGTTTCGCCAGGTCCTGCTCAACCTGGACCCGGGTCACCTGGTGGAGTTCAGCACCAAGCTGGAGGGCAAACTGGGAGCCAAAGCGCCAGCGTTCGAGCTGAGGGCCATCCACTGTCTGGACTGCGCCTCCTCACTGCTGACCGGAGGCAGGCAGGTGAAGATAGAGAGAGACTGGAGACGCACCACGATGAAAGCCCTCAAGTTTGCTTTCGATTTCTTCTTCTCTCCCTTCTTGTCAGCAAAAATCACCAGCTGAGAACAAACAATGGCAAATCGGCAGAAACAGATCGATAGAAGCCGAGGTAATAATTTAAAGTCCTTACGAAACTGCCTTTTTCTTGTGATGTGACTATTGTGTTTCCAGAGTCATTTATTATTGTTTACATCTTTTGATAGTACTTGTTGTTATTGATGCATGACTATAAACTTGACAAATGTTGCTGGATATATGCCTCTAAAACAGTTCAGCAGTGGTTCAGAGAAGTTTGGGTTATGGGATGTGGTCATGCATTTTAAAAGGTGGCAAGTTTCCAGGTATTTGTGAAAGTTAATTTATGTACATGGAAGCTGCTGACCGCTTGTGAACCACTGTAGAGGCAAAATCTCAAGGAATTTTATCTTTGATAGAAAACTTTTGCTTTTTGAAGCAAATTTTGTATGTTGAACTTGTTGCATGTACATTATGTATGTGTGAACCTTTTGCGTGTTTACATAAGTGCGTCACTGCAATATGCACACCTGCCTAATTCGTTATAGGCATCTGCTGAATCATTTTTTGCCTTGTAGTCTTAATACTTACTGGTCATTTTAGTATTGTTTTTAGTTGATGATGATGATCAGTGCCTTATGATTACATGTGTATAAAACATAAATATAACAGTCTGATTAAGAATATTTTATGTTCCCATCAAGGCGTTTAATGGCTGACTCACAATCCTGGTGGAATCCTGTTTCACTTTTACAGTTTGTATTACGCACTGGCACCAAAATACCATATCAAAATGTCATAGTTGATGATACATTTGGTCCTACTATTTATGGTGTCTGACCACAACGTTAAGCAATGCATCAAGTTACCCTCTCAAAAGGGTTTTTAACCCAGGCTGAAGAGTTCCCTTGGCGAAAACATCGTAAAAGATAACCACGATTACACATTAATTGCAAGATTTTAAGAATTCTTTCTGAAGGCATGTTTTGCTTTCAAGCATCTTTGATTTCATCTAAGGTGGTTCCAGCTGCATGATCTCTATAAAATTGGCATCCACACAGATTTCTAACATGTAAGATTAGTGAAAGAGCTTATACTTTAGTCAATCAAATAACATTATACTTCATTCCAAAATTGATTATGTTTGCAAATGAAGCTGGAATATGAAAAGATACAGAAGGCGCCCCACAGAGTTTTGTCTAATTTCATATTATTTTATTAATGCACATTCCTTTCATTCACATCATTTGAGTTATGTTTTTTTTGTATTGTTAGACTTGTCTTCTTTTTTAAGTATGATAGATATACACGCTAGTAGCATTGAGTAATGGCAACATGCTGCTGCTGATGTGCTCCCGAACGCAAATCCTCTGCTGGATGTGGTGAAGGCGATGCGATTACAACTGACTTACTCTAGACTACAACTCACCATTAGAGTACTGGAACTTATATAACATTTTAGGTGGCCTCTCCCTATGTAAACCATTGTCGTCAGGAGTTCTATTTTTGTTGTACACTTTGTCCAACCAATCAGTACAAGAGTGTGTCTGCATTCAGCAACACTAGCAGACAGTGAAGGCATAAACACAGCAGGGCCTCCCGCCAAAGCGAATTGCCCCGGCTCACAGGTTGCAACATAAATGTCCGTGAACAAAGAGGTGAAAAGTGAGGAGGGCGCAGTCCAGGTGAGACAGACGATCAGGTATTACTTTTCTTGGGATTAGAGGTTTACACAGTGAACTGCTGTCGAGCTGTCAGACGAGAGTGCCTGCTGGAAATGCAAGCGGGACAGTTCCGCCACTGCGCCAATTCTGTTTTTCCACCTGCTCCACATCCAGACCGCTCACCATAATCCCATCGGGGCCAAGGTCACTTAAAAACAAAGCACTTCACTGTAAACAATCAAAAGCCCAACCAAGTCACACAAATTCAGTCCGACACACCACGTGGCCTCACTAACATACAATGTGGCTTTCAGAGTAGCATGTGGCACTGTGAGGTATACAGTATAATGAACCTGTGAGATGAAACATTTACACAACATTATTGTTTCAGTGTTAAAGACATCTCGGAAATGCGCTCCCACTTTTCCGAGATGTCCTTGAACTATGGCTATGACGGTGGCTTTTGACCTTCAAGCATAAACGCACTCATCGCAATTTTCTTCCAATCTCATTTATGCACAGTGTGCTTTGATGGATTGTAAAATTCCTCATTATGTGCTTATGCAAAATGAACACTGTTCATTTTTTTAATTTGCATAACACTTAACATAAATTTGCCTAAATTGCATTTAACAACCAATCAGTGTGAGCATGTGGGATTAAACACACAAGATGTCTCACTCTTTTACATTGATCTACCATTTAAATATGGAGACCCGGGTACCTTGATACAACAGTCAAAAACCCCATAATACACAAAAAATCAGGTGTCGGTTTGTGCGTGACTTTCTGTCCTTTTGATCAGTGTTTGATTGCGTTCTTTCTACAAATGAAATTTGGGGTTCCAGTGTACTCGACAAAATGTCTCTTTTACCATTGAAGCTCTCTAGAAACAAAATTAGTACAGCCTTAAAAAAACAACACAATATTTACAGCTTACAGTAAAAAGAGTGTTTACATTTATGTTACCTGTAGAAGAGCTCATGTTTTAAAGCAGAAATACTGCTGCACTGCGTTTTGTTAGTGCTATTATTGCAAAGTGAATAGGGAAAATAAAAAGATGGGTCATTTATGCGTGCAATCTCCAAGAGCACTGCTCTGAAGGAGAGTTTTCTGCTGCTGCGGTTCTCGCGAGAGAAAGAAAGATTAAGGGTTTTTCGTGAAGGACTGTACAATAACGCGTCTCCTAATATTCCATTGTAGTGGAAAAAAAATATCTGGTCCAACCATCTCAAGGCTGCTACCGAATACATGTCTTCCATTTTGCCTCAAAAGGTACACGTCAGTGAGGAGTGCAACGTTGTGTGGTCGACAGCACGGATGGAGAGGTGTCCCTGCACCTCTTTTTACTGTTCCTAGAATAACACAAACATCTTCAAAAAGTGAGACTTGTGGGACCAAAAACATGTCCTGATGCGTCAGTTAATCTCAGTGTTGAAAAAAACGAGTATACACGTTCCTCAGGGATCAAATGCATTAACAGTGTTGTCATGTTTTTTGTCATTAATTCAATCTTTTATCAGCACAAACAGACGTTGCATCTCAGTATGTTGTAAAGCAGCTTGGCTTAGACTTAATCTTCTCGTAAAAGCACTCCCCCCCCCATGCCTAGTCACTGTTTGTGACGCTTTGATAAAAGCAGTGTCAGTTCTCGGTCTGTCCTTCCCGCCCCGTCACTGTGTCTGCGTCTCGGGGTTGACACGATCCTGGAAGATGTACAGGTTGTTGGTGGCGGCGATGGCGATGATATTCTCGGAGGGGTGCCAGGCCATGTGCAGGATCTTCTTGGTAAAGTCCAAGCTGTCCACGCCTACATCTCCGCGGCGACGCTTGCCGCCGGTGTACACCCGGCGGGTACGCAGCACGGCCCTCGGCTTGCTGCTCTCCCGCCACGCCTCCAGCGTTACGCCTCGCCCCGTCTCCCTGTCGAACATCCGGAAGAAGCTGTTGTAGGCGCCCGTCATGATCACGCTGAAAGGAGAGGAGAAGGGCGAAGACAGGAGATAGGAGGGTAAGGAAACAGGCATTGATTTGATGTCTGCAAAGCTCGTCCCCGGGGTCGATTAAAATGGCAGATAAGGGCGGAGGCGGAGAATTAGAAGAGCCACCGTAAGCAGAATCAAAGACAGCCACCCGTCTTAAGGTACTTAAATGAACCAAGTTTGTCCCCTTTTGTCCGATAATGCTCACCCACCTGTCCGAACTGTTCCAAACACACTCAAACTTGTCAAAGATGCAGTCATTTTCATAAAGGGAACACAGCTTGCTCCTCAGGTATTCATGGACCTGCGGAAGGTTTGAAGAGGGCAGTCAGCCATAGTTTGTAGAGCAAATTCAGAAATGTTCCAATGAATCAATCAATTATCTCCAACAAACAGCTACAATCATTGACAGAGCAATGGTCAAACAAACACTTTACCTGGTAGGTCTCCACGGGACCTTTATCCATGTTCAGGTCCCACACCTTGGCGGTGAGGTAGTCTCTGGTCAGCAGGTATCGCCCACTGTGGCTGAACTTGACGTCTGACACAGAGGAAATGATCTCTGAGAAAAAAGACCGGCTCCCTGGATCCTCGGGTTCCTCGAAAACTTGGAAAAAAAGAATCGAGCGCATCAAATCAACTTCACTATGTGGGAACAGATTAGATTTTTGTAGAACACATTTCCACGACAGCAACGCTTACGTTTGGTGTGTTTGTCGCAGAGCGCCGAGGCTCTCATGTCACAGAGGCGCAGGGTGCCCTTACTGCTGCTGTACACGAACAGGTGGCAGTGCTGCGGGTGGAACTCCGCCGCTGTTATCACCTCTGTGAGATCCTCCATGTTGGCTGGCTTGATGTCCACGATGTCTGAGAAAAACGTCTGTCAGGGATTTTACAGCATCAACACAAGTGGCAGCAGCACCAATCAATGTGGACGGTGGTGGTTTTGTCGGGTTATCAATGAGAAGAGCGTCCCACAATCATCAAAGGGAGGAGAAAGTCATGCCCACGCAAGTTTATTTCAATGCACCCCTTCAAAATTTGCACCTCATACTCAAAACAATCACCCAAAAATGCAGCCCCAATATGCATGTGCCCCCTGCTCCACTCCCCGTTCTATTTGTGTTGTCCCCGTGTGGTTCAGAAGAAAGTGTACTGCTGACTGAATTATTTAAAACTCTTCCTCCATAGATGCTTCTCTGATTTTCTAGGTCAGCTTCCATTTGAATGGGAAATCACCAAACGCACCCCCATTCTGGCACGGCACAGTGTGTGCCAAACACACACGTCGGAGCATGAGTCCCAACATGCGCCGTTTGCATTAAATATAGATCAACAATGAATTCAGATCGGTTGAGAAGCAGCTTTGACCTAGACCTTACAGTTACATTTAGCGTGATTCTGTAGATAGATAGACAGAAGAATTGCAAATTCAGGTGTCCAGAAGTCACAACTAATATTTGTGCGTCATTAAAATCTGATTAAAATCAGAACACCTTATTCAGTAAAAAGGCTACACAGATGCAATGTACTTTCAGTTGAGAAACAATCCTTTTTCATGCCAGTAATTGCTATAAAATACTGACATTTCTATTTCTATCATTCTAAAAAAGCACATTTTTGCTCAAGTTAACTAACTTTCATCTTGTAGCAGGAATTATTGTCACACATTCTCAAAACTGAGAAAAGAGCCTAGTTTGTTCTTTCATTTTGTGCATTTCTGGGGTTTCATATTCTCTGGAATTCAAGATGCATCTCTAATGACACATTAAATCACATGCAAAAATTCAAGGATAGGTTTCAAGTAACAGAAATCAGAGCGCATTTGTTCAAGCGCACCGAGCCAACAGGAATATTGGAACCCCAATCAGTGCTGGGAAGGATACTGAAGCTGCGGTCCGTGATGCCCAGGTGCCACATATTGATGCGGAGGTCGTCGGCGGACAAGTAGGTCTCCCCGTCGCTGTTGACCGAGATGGAGTTGACATGGTAGGTGTGTCCGTTGGCGAACACTCGCCTTGGACGCACCTCCACCATCAGATCTGTGGGCTTCAGTACCGGCACCTTAGAGGGGATGGAGGGACACGCAGCAAAACAACGAAGGACAGGCGTCATATGAGGGCACAAGCGAAGGCCTGATCAAATGTCAACCTCACACACATTTGACTGACTAAAATAATGCATGTGTGCAGGAGTGTGTGTGTCCCGGTGTGTGTGTGTGTGTGCACCTGCAGAGAGGTGATGGTGGAAATGTCCTTGATTCGGCCCTCCTCATCTTTCAGGTTGTATCCCTCCGGTCTCTTGTCTCTCTCACTCACCTTCCACAGTTTGATGGTCTTATCTGTGACAAGCAGGGAGATTCTCACATCAGATCGAGTTACGAGGAGCTGACGTTAATGCTTACAGGAGGCGTGAGTACTTCATTCTCTTTATTTTGATATTTTTCTTAAGGCAATCCAGATGGGGGATGTTCTTTTTGTGAAACTGATGATCCTTGAGCACATGTCGCCTGCCCCGATGATTTCCTAGCATTTCATGGAAGGATTCTAATTAAATTGAACACTGGAGGGCGGCGACACTATGATACCCACAAGTGCGACTTCGGCGACAGGCCGATCCCACCTGGGCAATGAAAGATGAAGCCAGACTGGTGTAAATTGGGGGTGGGCTGCACTAAGGTTTGTAATTGACACTGTGGTTAACCGTGTCCCGAAACGGGAGCTGGAAATCACCCGACGTCCGGTTTCTCACCGTTGGTGGAGAGGAGAAAATGTGCGGCATTCTGCTGCGGCAACCAGCGAATCTTGTTTATTTTCTCCTCGATCTCCAAGCTCTTCAGGTAGTCAAAGTCCGGCTCGTGGCTTTGAAAAGTGCTGTAGACGTTGTATTCCCCGGAGTCCCCGCTCTCCCCCACCTCCTCTGAATCCCCTTTAGACTGGGAAAATAGTACAGAATTCTGGTGTGTCACAAACTGCACAGAAAACACGGTTGCGGATTTTCCACGTGCATCATTTTTCATGGTCAACAAACCTCAGTCTCTCTTTGGAAGATGACCACTCGGCCACCTTTATCCCCCGTGGCCAGAAGGTCCCCCGTCTGGTTAAACTCCACCGTAGAGATGACATCAGCTAGGAAGACAAGGAAATATGGATGGTGGATGGTTGCGCCATGTAATTGTGAGAATAAAACAACTTCGGGGGGGGGGGGGCAAACAGCAACATCATGATGAAACTGAGAAACAAGAGACAAAAACAACTGGAATGACAAATGTTGACTCGATCAATATATTGTCTTCATTAGAACAAGAACGGGCCTGAAATGGGCTCACGCTCAACAGAACAGCCAGACTCCAGACCATAAATCAAAGATTAATCTGTGTGAGGCTTCAATTGGCCGCTCAACACATATCTAAAATTTAAAGCAGGGTTCAACATTGCAGAGGCTGGCAGAGCGTTCAGCAAGTCATTGAACGACTGAAGCTGCCATCCATTTGTTTTACCCAGCCGAGCAGGGATAATGCACCCATGACGGCCAAATGAGGGCGTTCAATCATACCAGCATGTTATCTGACACCACGGAGACACGGAGATGACACACCGTCTGCTCTACCTTCAGTGACGTAGTCTCGCAGGAAGGTGTGGTTGATTTTGGGGCTCTCAGCGTCCTCACCCATCTGAAGCGGAAGGAGGGTGACCCGCCAGCGCGCCCGTCCTGAGGGGAAGGGTCCGATCCGTGCTCTCGCTCCCCACCCAGGCTCCGCCCATGCTGCTCGGGCCTAGCGGAGCGGCCTGGAACAAGGCATCCTGGGAATCCGGCAGGCCAGGGGTGGGAGAAAGGACGCTTGGGGAGCTGGCAGATATGGGAACGGAGGGGGTTTGGGGGATACAGGAAGAGGGAAAGCGGGGCGCAGGAGTGGGTTTGTGATGTGGAAAGTGCCGAGGTAGATGATGCGAGCTGGGAGAAGTGGATGGAGAAGCTGGAGAGGAAAGAGAGGGGCAACACATTGACACAACATAGCAAAGGTATGACCTTTGTGAAACACACACTCATCAGCAAAGATACACATGTGCAAACACATAAGGCCTCATTAAGCACCCCCCCCGCCCCTACACACACACTACAGAGGAGAGAGAATGATAAAACAGCTCCGCCAGAGAGACACAGAGCATAATTTCCTCCATATTCAAACAGATCAAGTAGAGCATGAAGAGTATGAAAATATCGAGCGGATTATTCACCTTGTGTGGCTCCGTCAGTGGCAGTGGATGCTCCCGGGGTGTGGTAGCCCTCTCTGCCCACTTTCCAGATCCCTGCTCTCACACACACTTCTCAAACAGATAGTCCTTGACGGAGAGCTAAGGAGAACGTGATGTCTTGCCTGTGCTGCAGGAGGGAGGGAGACAGGGCCTCAGCACACCTACCAGCTTGCCTGCTGCTTCTGCTGCTGCTGCTTCTGCTGCTGCTATTCCTGTTGGCGTGCGTGCGTGCGCCCGTCCTCTGCAGTGTGCCTGAGCAGGCCTGTCGGAAGGAGAGAGAGAGGAAGGGAGAGAGAAGAGATGGTGGGAGAGAGAGAGCGTGACAGGGTGGTGGTGTGAGGAGGAGAGGCGAAGGAGGAGAAAAAAGAGAAAGAGAGAGGGGCAACGAGAAGGATGGAGGTCCGCTGCCTGCTGATGCTGTTGAACTGATTCCGTGCAGCATCCACTGTGTCATGGCAGCCTCCTCCCGGAGCAGCCAATCACAGCACAGCTGTCATTGGAGGATCCGCCCACTGCAGGTGGTGAGGTGTTGGAGTCCAGCAGAGGGAGCAGTTCAACAAAGAGCAGTGTGGAGTCTGACATGGTGGGATTTCACATTCAAGTTTTAGCTTTTGGTGAAATCAGAATTAGGCGATCACATTTTAACAATACAGGAAAAAATAAGTAACACAAGATGAAATTACTGACTTTGTCAAATTCAAATAGAGTAAAAAAGAGGGGGAGGGGGGACGAAATGGAATATGAGAAATATATATTGTTGATGCGTTGGTCTCACTTCCGGAGAAGTATTGCGGCTGCAGGGCTCAGGGTCACGCGGTTCAAAGGCCGTCTATCGGTGGAAACATTTATTTTTATCAGAGGGTTTGATAAGCCTGTTACGGTGACTTCATGGCATTGCTTCAACAAAAATGTGCCCTATGTGACCTCTGATCCGACCTGCTCTTACCTTGCCTTCATGTTTCCCTATAGGCTTTTAAAATTTAATTTTTTGGAGGTCCTTGTTCTTTGACTCAAGTCACTTTTCTTTTATTATGTATTTATATATGTTTATGCAGTGTAAAATGTTTTGTAAAATGCACTGAATTGAATTGAATTATCTAAATTACAGCTACAAATAGACATAGACCTCATGCTTCCCTGTGGGCTTACAAAATTGATTTTTTTTTTGTTCTTTGTTGTTCAACTTCGACACAAAGAACAAAGAACTACATAATAAAAATTACATTTATTACTCATTTATAGATGTTGTGTGCAGTGTAAAATGCTCTGAACCATATTTCATTGTTTACTCTGACAATGACAATTAAAGATTGAACTCAATTGAATTATCTAAATGACAGTTACATCTAGATATGTAGAGTTCATGCTTCCCTATGGGCTTTTTCTGTAGTTCTTTGTACTTTTAGTCAACTCACTTGTCTTTTATTAAGTTTATTACGTGTATGCTTATGCTGTAAAATGCTCTGAACGGTATTTCATTGTTGATTCTGACAATGACAAGATTGAATTGAAATGAATTATCTAAAGTACAGTAACATATAATATATATTGTGAATGCATATTTAGTGTATCACAATATCATTCAATAGTGCTATGTACTTAGTAGGCTCTGGGTTTATTTCGATACGTAATAATACCTTCCAAAAGTAATATTTAAGTTATATTTTGAGTATTCTTATCTTATATTGCAACTGTGATAAAATTCTATATGGCAAGACAGGAATAGAATAGAATAATAATGAATCAATAAGAATAACATTTAAACCCACTGAAACTCAATTAAAGAAATATTCAAATATTTCTGCCCCACTTTGTGTAGTCCAATTATAAAAATCTGACTCCAGGTGCATTACTTGCTCCTGCATCTGTGATGCCGAGTCAGAGTTAAGCACTAAACACGAGTCCGGTTTGGAAGTGATCGGCTTCCCAGAGCGCACCTGCAGCAGCAGATTGTCTAAATAAAGGTCAGAGGATTACCTCGGCGCAATCGTTTCCGCCGGCTCCTCGGCACCAGCCTCTCCCGCCTCCTCCCCCGCGGTCAGCAGCCCGTTCTGCTCCTCATGGACGCCGTTTGTGTGGGGCGACTCCTCGGGGCCAGAAGCTGAGTTTGACGGAGCTTTTCTCGCTGTACCTGAGCGAGGGGATGCCCTGCCTGCACTCCGACGCGCTGGAGTCCATGGAGCCGTGCAGCGCGACTCCCGGGGCGCCCTCCACCGCGGGGTCAGAGGAGTCCTTCCGCAGGGCCACGGTGTCGGAGCCCCCCATCGTGAGGAGCATGGGCTGGTTCTTCTCCCCGCTGTGGAGCCCCCGCTCCAAGACGCGCAGCTCCAGGTTCGGGGACGGCAGGAAGGACCAGCAGGTGGAGGCATGGCTGGATGACCACTCCGACTTTACGCGGGCCTACTTTTTACGCAGAGCTTCGGCGTAAGTGTACACTTTGGATGTGCAATATGCAGCTTTGAACTAGTTTTTGGAGATGGAGGGATGATCTAGGACAGGGGTCAGTAAGGTTTTTGACATTGAGAGCTACTTCAGGGGTCTTGACTCTTCTGAAATAACAGATTTGCTTTGACCTTTGAACTAGAATAGGGTCAGAATTCACCTAAACGTATCTAAACTACATGTATAAACGTGTTTTTTACTGATATTGTCATTTTCAAATCGATATAATTGCAAGAGTGATTAAAAAAAGAATAGCACCAGAACCTCGTTGGTGACCCCTGATCCAGGATGTGTTGATTGATGTGTTGATTATTGATTTCAGGGCCAGTGGGCAACATTCAGACACGTGTCCGATGCTGCCCCGGCTCCCCAGGAGCAGGTCGGACTACTCTGAGCTCCTCAACAAGGGTCACCAAAACAGACCCTCCCCTCCGCAGTCCCACTCTCACCTGAACATCTCATCTGCGGTGGATAGCCTGAAGCCCCTCAACCTCTGCATCCCAGACGGGGTGGACCACTTCAGTTCAGACCCACACGGCTGCTACTCCCCCTGCACCCCGCGCTCCCCTCGTTCCCCTCGCTCCCCCCGCTGCTCCTTCTCCCCCTGCTACCCCCTCTCCCCCTGCCAGCCCCTCTCCCCCGCCTGCCCTTGCTCCCCGGGCGTCCCCCAAGCCCCTCAGCTCCTGCACCCTGGTCTGGAGAAGGGCGGCGCCGCCTGCGGGTACGGCGAGGGCTGCCCGTGGATGATGGAGCTCCTCCGAGGGGGTCTGAGCTGGATGGACTCGGTGGCCGAGCTCTGCCAGGGGGCCGTGCTGCACTGTGGCGAGCTGCTGACCACCGAGGGCAGCTCGCTCTCGCTGGTGAGGAAGGACCGGGGCGGGAGGAGCACCCTGGAGGAGGTCATCTCGCTGTCCGCTTTGGGGGGCACGAGCGAGAACAGCCAATGCGGCCATGCCCACGCCGAGCTGGTGAAGGGCATTATGGGGTGTGTGCTGGCCACCGGCTCCACCATGAACCTGAGAGACACATCTGCGGTAAGTTTTTTTAAGCCCTAACGTGCGCCAAGCTTTCTTAACCCATGACATTCATTTCAGGAAGATGACGGAGCTGCTTTCGCTGGGGATTGACTCTAATTGTGTCACCCGTTTCCTGATCACCCTTTTTTAGATAATGACATGGCTATTTGATGAAGTTTGCGGGGGTGTAAGGGAATCCTAGATGACGCACCAGGCTTTTTAAAATCCTTTTAGAACCTATGATTAACCTTTGATTCCTGTGGTGGCAATCTACTCTGCCACGCAACCGGCTGGCTGAGGCATTCTCACAGCGAGGGAGGGCGGCGCAGCTCGTTAAAGAGCTTACAGGTGGTCACCACCCCCCACCCCCACCCCCCTCCTCTTCCTTCAACCCCAATGTGATTATCTGTCAGGGCCAACCTCTGGCAGACTGCAGGTAATCCCCAGCTCCTCATGGACTGAAGGAGCCGGGGATGACCTGACTTCTATGTTTGAGTTTGAGGAGAAGTTTTTTAAGATTTGAACCCCCCCACCCCCACCCCACCGCCCCGAATGTTTACATAAACAATATTCTTCCCGTATCTCTTGAATCATCAGGACCCGAGGTTCGACTTTGACGATGATCAGCCAAAGATCAGGACGGTCCTGTGTGTGCCCATCAAGAGCCACAATGGAGAGGTAGCTCTTCTTTGACTGGCTTTCATCGTGTCTTAATGTGGTTTGCAGTGGAACAAGTGGCATATTGTGGTTTTTTTGGGACAGGTGTCGGGTGTGGTGGTCATGATCAATAAGAAAAGTGGTGCTGACAGATCGTTTAACAGCATGGACGAGAAGGTGAAAACGGTTTCGCATAGTAAAATTATTCTACGTTGGTTTTTTTGTTTTTCAACCAACATAGACTCAGACAGTTTGACTTTGGAGCTGCTTTTGAAATATCTTTTTAATTATCTTTATAGGTGCTGACCAACCATATGGATGTGTTGGGGATGGTCCTGGACAACATCCAGTTGTATGAAAGCTCGAGACAGGAGGCCAAACGCAGCCAGGTAAAACCTCAGGAGACCCTGACCTGATACTTTATTCATACACCAGCACACTGGCCTGTTAAAGCGCTGGGGTTGACAGAATGTTGTGTGTGTGTGTGTGTGTGTGTGTGTGTGTGTGTCAGGCCCTGATAGAGATGGCGCGAGTATTATCAAAGGAACACCACTCCTTTGAAATTCTGCTGAGTAAGATGGCTGCCACCATCATGCCCTTCACACACGCTCAGTACTGCACCATGTTCATCCCTAATAAGGAGAGCCCGGTCACGGAACACAACGTATGTTATCTCTTTTTCTTCCTTTTTTTTTGCTGTCGTTTTACATGAAACAATGTGTAACAACCTTCCTAACATGCAGTATTTCCTGTTCAACTTCAGATTTCTTTCTCCCGAGTAATCCACATGGAGTGTGAGGAGCTCGGATCAACTTGCCAGATCTACAGAAGGTTCTGCCCACTCAGTGATACTCTGATAAAACCCCAAAGACATTTATTGGCTCTTACTTATTCATTACCTTGAGAATAATTTTAACAGCAATCATTAGAAATGTATGTCTTTACGTTAAATTATTAACACTGTATAGATCTAAAAGAAGACATGCTTCAATGCACCTCTGTATGTTTTTTTCACCAGGGAGCGCGACATCAGTGATGTCGATCCATCGTATGCCCTTCGGACTCTCGTCGCTATGGAGACACTCAATATGTCCGATAGTTCTGAGGGCTCCAAAAAGAGTCTGATCTGCTGCCCAGTCAGGAACGAGAGATCTGAAAATGTGATCGGTGAGTTGAACACATAATGAAACAGAGAAATAGGTCATTATAGTCCAAGATGTGAGTAGTGTGTATGTGGTGAAAACATTTATTTTAATGCAAAACAAGATACTTTCCTAACAACCTGTCCTAAATATGAATAATAATCGAATCCCTGAGAACATTCCGGCAGAACTGTTCAGACCTCAGATGCCGGGCAGATGGGATTAGTCCACACAGACCACCAAAGTTCACAAAAGCACCCCTTGTCGTCTGTGTGTCTGGTCGCCCAGCTGTGTGCCAGCTCATGAGCAAACGGACACGAGACTCGGACGAGACGGAAGCTTTCAACAGATACGACGAGCGCCTGCTGGAGGACCTGGCGGTGTACTGCGGCCTGGCTCTGCAGTACGTCCAGGCGGTGCAGATCACAGAGGAGCGGCGGGCCAGTATCGAAGTCACACAGGAGGTGGGCAAACCATTTCACCTGTTTGGCACACAGATCTTTTTGGGCATTTGATAAGTAGTATAACTCTTTGCTTCCTGTAGGTTCTTGCATACCACATCACCGCTGCAGAGCAGGAGATCCAGGCCTTGCAGGTTTGCACTATTTTTCTTCGCATCATACATTTGAATTATTCCTTTTCAAGAAAGAGAACAATATAAAAGCACTCATTTTGCACACTCTCACTCAGCCCTTGAAAGGATTCCAGGTTTATTTCCTCATGTCTGATTAACTTAATGTGAAAGAACAACTAATGCATTACCCACTTAAATCTCTTGATTGGCTGCAAACGCTGACCCCAGGGAGCAAAGGTGGCGACCTTAATGTGAAAGTACAACTAATGCTTTATTAACTTAAAGCTCCTGATCGCCTGCTTTTTCAGCTTGTGGGTGGCGGTAAGTGTGGACGTCTGGATGATATGTCTGAGTGGCTTTCTGTGGCCGTGTCTTAATTCCAGGTGGCCGCCATTCCTTCTGCCGAGGACCTGTGCATCCTCGACTTCCATTTCTCAGATTTCGGCTTGCCAGAGGATCTGACCACACAGGCCATCGTTCGCATGTTCCTGGACCTGAATCTGGTGCAGGATTTCAACATTGATTACAAGGTGATTGATCTAACATTGCAAGGCTCTCGTCAGCTTTCCCAGCCCAGACGAGGACCGAAGCGGATATTCCGTATTGATTCACGTAAATTAACTTCAGTCTCTTATGTTTGTGACCTCCTGCATCCCGCCAGAGTCTCTGCCAGTGGGTCCTGACCGTGAGACGTGGGTATAGAAACAATGTGCCTTACCACAACTGGAACCACGCGCTCAGCACTGCTCAAAGCATGTTTGCGATGCTCATGGCCACAAACCAGCTCCAGGTCAGTGTGTGTTTACGCTCCAGATCACGTATGACTCACTGCCAAGACACAGTTCACTTACTCAGTTATAATGACCAACACTGTAACCGTTTTTTCTCGCTGCCTAATGTGTACGAACTATTCTGCAGAGTGTTATAGGTGCAGGAAAAGTTGTGCACTACCTGGAAAAACATTAAAAACGATTCACAAGTTAAAAGGACAGCGCACCACATGTGACAATGTTCACGTGAAGATTGGAGAATTTCTTGGAGAAGCGAAAGCTGCAGGAGTCGTCCTAGGACGGGAGAGCATGGCTGGAAATAGGATTACCTGTAGGCCTGCTTTCCACATGATCACTCAGCCACTTAAATCTCTGCCAAAGCAGCGTCTGCCACCGTTTAGTTCCCCTCACTTATAGTCGTGAGAGTGCAGTTTAGTGCTGCTATTAAATCAGTGTTGAATTGTCCTACTTTTTTTAAACATCATGCATTCTCAGTAAAACAAGATGATTTAATGTGATTCAAATGACCATCTTTGACTGCACAGGATTTGCGTTTACAATAGTGTTAAATCATTCATTGTTGATTTCCAGTGTCAAAGCTGTTGAGAACTCAGTTAAGTTAATTAAGTCTCCCCTTATTAATCCCTGCTCTGTCTCTCTTGTCTCGCAGAATATTTTCTCCCGTCTTGAGATTTTAGCGTTGATGATTGCGACCCTCAATCACGATATTGACCACAGAGGTGTCAGTAACTCATACATAGAGAGGTAAACATCCCCTTTTCCCAGCTATTCGTTGAGTTTACATAATGGATTTGGATTTTGCGTTATGATCTGACTTTGTCATTCCTCTGTCTCTCAGGAGCCAGCAGCCTTTAGCCCAACTTTATGGCCACTCTTCTCTGGAGAATCATCACTATAATCTGTGCCTCTTCATCCTCACCAACACTGTAAGGACATACATGTTGATCATTTATTCACTCATCTGCTCCCTTTTATCAATAAATCAGGAAGTCACCTGTTCGTACATTGACAGTATGTTCAATCCTTGTCATGCATTTATTTCCTAATGGTTTGATCTCTGATGAATATGGGATTTTAACTTCATTATGACACAATCAAATATATGACTATAGCTGATTTCTATTTTTTCTTGATTAAGGGACAGGGTCTGTGTTTTTCTCTTCCAGGGAAGTCAGATTCTCAGTGGTTTGTCCAAGGAGGACCACAAAGCTGCAATGCAATTCATCAAAAGGGCCATCCTCGCCACAGACTTGACCGTCTTTATGGAGTATGTTGAAAGACTAAACATAAAAGCAGCGGTGGTTGTGAAGCAGTAGGGAATATTATTTAATTTCCATATTTTTATATTTTATAGGAGAAGAAAAGAGTTTTTTTCCCTCAGCAAAAAAAGCGGAGTGAGCTGGAAGAGTGACAAACAGAGGGACCTGCTGAGGTGAGAGTGATACAGGAAGATGTGACACTGACATTGTGATGGAGTGAGAGAAGTTGCAGCTCTTTAAATTCTCTCTGCACCTCTACAGGTCAATGTTGATGACAGCGAGCGACCTCTCTGCTATCACGAAACCTTGGCCAGAACAGAGGAGGGTCAGATACCACTGAAAGAATGCATCACACTCTTTCACTCAGTTATCATCTGCACAGCTCAATCTCTACTTCACCTTCACTCTAACACAGATTGCCAACCTGGTTGCCACGGAGTTCTTCGCGCAAGGCGACAAAGAAAAGGAAGAGTTCAAAATTAAGCCAATTGTAAGTTTTGCTCTCACATCAGAATCCAACTTAAAATATGTAATGAATAATTATTCATGCTAGGAAAGTTAGATGTCTTAACAACCTTGAATTTCCTCACTAGGGCATTATGAACAGAGAAAACAGCACACGACTGCCATTTTTGCAAGTTGAATACATTGATGAGATCTGCTATCCGCTCTACAAGGTGCATATTTGGTCGTGGAGTTTTGTGTTGTTGTTTGTATACCTATACTTTTGGACATTGCACCACTCTACAGTATATTCCTCAAACCGGCACATGCATTTGATTGTTTTCTGTATTCAACAACCATCCTGTCTAATTTTTGGCTACTGCAGGCTGTGTCGAGGCTGTTTGACACCTGCTCTCCTCTGCTGAGTGGCTGCAAGAAGAACAGAGAAAACTGGCTGCACCTCACCAAGGACGCAGAGAAGGACAAATACAGCGAAAAGAGTGGTGCTGCAACCAGGGAAACGGATAAAAAGAAAGAGGAAGAGACATAGATTAACTTTAAAAGAAGGTTACACACATGTGCTCTCTATACATGGACTCAGTGTCCATGACATTTGCACATTAACTACTAAAGTTATAAATGGAACATTTGTTCCCAACTATAAGTACTATTACAGGAATGTACACCCTGTTCAGTGTCTGTATAACAACAGAATACTTTTAATAGGGCATAAAGTTGCTAAATCTTGGAAAATGAATTTATTCAAAATCCTCTGGTATCTATTTTCAGTTATGCAGTTGTATGAAGGCGCACTTATGTGCAGCTGTTTTCTGAACATTATAAATGTTTGCAAATGTGCAGCTTAAAAAAACTGCAATGAGATCCTTGGATGTGTCATGTAACTCCTTTGCACATTGTTGTCCCGCTATTCAGCGTGTTGTCCAAATTTTGATGTCTCTGACAATATATAAATCTGAAGATCTACAGAAAATGTCTTTTTTTGTATTTGTTATTGAATAAGCACACTGACGGCTACCACAGAATCATCATATCCTCTGTGTGGTGTTTATAATGCTGACTTGCGCCCAGAAGGTCCCTTGTTTGGATCCCATTACAGAACTTTTGGCTTAGGGCACTCATGCTGTTGCTTTAATTTGGATTCAACATGATCACATAATAGATCTCAGTCACTACTAAATCATGATATCCCCTGTTGGTGTAGTAGTTTGTGACACTGACTTGGGACCAGAAAGTGTGAGGCCACAGTTTTGCATAAGGGCACTAATACTATTTATATTTACATTGAATGAAGTCAAAAATAGAGTTTAGATAATAGGGTTAGAAGGATGGCCCTTCAGAGGATGTATCCTTCGAAGGTTGCATCCTGGTAAAATATCACAAGCCATTTTCAACAGGTTTTAAAAACCAAAAGCCAAACAAACCATGAAAAG
>CAESWR010000180.1:526360-536951 GCA_903171835.1 Mullus surmuletus | reverse complement strand
TGCATTTCAGTGGGCCTGTAAAAAAAAAAGGGGAAAAAAAAGAGAGAAAAAGCTCTTAATCTAAGGTTGTAATTACCTCTGGCCAGCACTGTAATTAGGAAATGAGCCTTGAACCAGATCTTACTGGGGCAAGCGCAAAGCCACAAGGGCACACACACACACACACACACACACACAAACACACACACACAGATCCACGGTTAGACCAAAACCAAAACTAGTCAAGACAGATCTCCATTTGAGAGCAGGGTCAAATATTTTAAAAACCCATTAATGAATAGAGCAACCAAAAGAGATGAAGTTTAACTCATACCAGATACCAGCACCGATACCAGTACCATTAAAACAATACAGATACCAATTGAGTACTTCATTTGATACTTTTTGTTCCTTCATTCAATATTAAATCATGCGAATAGAAAGCAGATGTCACCATTCGTCCCCATTCAAAAGATTTTTATACAAATACATTTTGAAAGTGCATAAATTACGCTCGCACTGATTGGCTGTAAGTAAAACCATAAAAACAGTCTCTTTTTTTCTGAAATCTGGGTACAAAAAAAACCAATTGCAGGTATCGTTTGACAGGCGCAGTTTCGATACTTCTTGGTACTGGGTTGTTTCGGTCAGGTATTTAGTACCGATACTCAGCCCTACTCATATGTGTGCGTGTGTGTGTGTGTGTGTCAGCCGGGTCAGAGGGCGTGGTGACACACACGCACGCGCCCGTTTATGTAGCCACATCGCAGTGGCGGGTCATCACGTACGCACGGGAGCAGCTCGTCTCCCGCTCTCTGCTGCCTGCCCATTTTTCTTTCCTTAATGGCTATTTCCGGCACAGATAGCGCCATTATCTGCCTCTTTGCGAGAGAGGCAGCGGGAAAGACAGCGAGAGAGAGAGAGAAGTGTGTGTGTGTGTATACGTGCGGATGCCTGTGTATTCCAACAGCCCATCAGACCCAGTCTCAATCACTCAACAGCTGAGCGGTTGTGACACAAGTCGCAGCTTGTCACGGGAGAGACTTTCAACACACCAGAAGCGCAAGAAGAGTGTCGCATGCGGGCAATAGAAGCACACCTACAGAAGACAAAGAAACCTTGAGTGTGTGTGTGCGTGTGTGTGTTTTTGTCAGCCAGCTTCAAAGACTGGACCGGTTTTCATCTGTAATTATGACAAATTGCTTCAGATGATGCCACTACAAGGTGGTTAAAACGTTAAAGGGATAGTTCGGATCTTTTGAAATGAAGTTGTATGTGATCCTCACATCAGTGTCGTTCTTCGGCTGTGACTTCTCCCCCGCTGCGCCCCGTGAGCGGAGTACCGGCCGGGTTTCGGTGTTGCAGAAAGTAGTTCCGGCTAGTTGGTGGGGTCACACGAATAAAGCACTTTACTCCAAAATACAATATGCGTTCTAAAGAGTAATCCATTGGCCGTAAAAAAGACGGACCTCCGGTACTATTTTCCCTCCCTGCGTATCACTGTGCGCACCGTCATCATATGATTTACGGTGTTTACATGCTTGGAAGGAGAAGTGACTTTTCTCGCATCGCAGCAGGTCTCTTTCTGCCTCCTTCCTCCTTCAGCTGATGGAAAGGTGCGCGCAGTGATACAAAGGGAGAGAAAATAGTGCCGGATGACTGCGAGGTCGGACGTTTTTGCGTCCAAGAATTCTTACTCCAAATGGATTACTGTTTTGAACGCATATTGTTTTTTGGAGCCAAATGCTTTATCCGTGTGACCCCAGCAACTAGACAGAACTACTTTCTGCAACACCAAAACCGGGCCGGAACTCCGCTCACGGGACGCAGTTGGGGAAAAGTCACTGCTGACGCACGACACTGATGGTGAGGATGTCATAAAAATGTCAAAAAATCCGAACTACACCTTTGACATAGAGCCATCGCCGCCGCTGCTCTGGCTCGGAGAGATTAAACCAGATGGGGGGAAGAGAGAGGGAGCGACACGAGGAGAAAAAGGAGAAGGGTGAGGCGATATTTATGTTTAACAGATGAGCCGAGAAGGAAGATGGAAAATTATAGTGCGCAAAAAGGCTGAGGAGCAACGGTACGCTATAAAAATGGAACGAGGGAAAGGCGGAAAATAGCTGCCCGAAATATGAAAAATAGGGAGAAAATAAGACGTGTTGGCAGGTTAAACGCCACTAATGCCTGCAATATTTTGGTGTGTGCAAATTAAAGACCGAACGTCTTGGAATGATGCGGAACATGCAGCGCGAGCTATTAGGGCATACCGAGGCAGAAATAGTGTCGACAACAGTTAGAAAAAATGAAAAAATGTGCAGTAGTCGTTGAAGAAGCTTCGCGGTCAAAAGATGATTTGCATCTATTTCGAGTGTTGAGTTGCACTTGGAGAGCTAAATATTTACAGTGCAGTCAAGCGATTGTCTGAGAGAAAGATATGGTGACCTCGCCAGACCGACCGCACACTTGGAGGCCACGCGCACACACGCGCGACGGCCGCTGACCCCTAGAGAACGGAAAGCGTGCAAACAAGAACGCCTGCAAACAAAGCAAAGCAGCAGCAGTGCAAAGTAAACAAACGGAACACGGCAAACCGTCACTCCGGCGGTTGCGACGGGTTATTTTGCCTTGTAAACAACGCGCCGTGTTTGTGGAAGCCGACGTGCACCTTGGCACATCTGGAGCGGAGCAAGGTTTCAAGGTGTTGCAGAATCAGGTTCGGCGAGTCGTCGGCGTCCTTTGACTCACGCCTTAGGTATATAAAATATGACCGGGGAGCGCTCGCCACGCGTAAACACGCCGGAAGACTCGCCCGGTACGCACGGAGTTAACCGTCAGCCCACGAAAAACTGCCTCCCCACCGTGGCTTTTAAATCAATTTTAATTAAACGGCGGGCCGGAAAAATGTCTGCCGTTTCGAAAAGAAATGCGGGAGCTGCTCTCAGCCAAACGTCTCCCTCTAATAAAACATCTATGCAGTGGTCACTTTGTGTTGGGGTTTTCCCAAAACCAAGTCATATTTTTAATCCTATGACCGGGCCGCATTCATACTTTAATACATAATGGGAGCTCCAGCGCACAAACACACACACATATACACAAATAACTCTTGACATGCGTAATTAGATGCTCATCATTAAATAAAACCTACTGAAATTAGCAGATTTGTCTGGGCTAAATTTGCCGTGCGTCAAAAAGGCGTCATTGTGTTGTTCATCGTTTGTCCCCCGGTGGTTTGAAGGTCGTTCATGCACTTGTAACAGGAATGCACTGAACTATAAATCACTCTTAATGCCAGTAGGTTTAAAGTCACGGCGCACCAAATATATTTGTATTTATGTCCACAGAGATGTATTCTATTAGTTACAAATCTATGATGTCAGCTGTAAGAAACTAGAGCAGCACAAAAACATTCAGATAAGTAGAAAAGCAAATGTGGTTTTCCTAAAATCGAGGGAGTCAAAGAGAGACATTTTGTACATCTTAGTCTATTTCTTTCTAATTAGAGTTGGACTCCGCACAAACATTTTGATCAAAGTAATATTAGATGAAACTAGATTTGATAGAAATATCAGCAATAGATCAAGCAGGTGACACTTCATTAAAACTCAAGCTCAAACAAAAAGAGACTGTTTCATGTGACGTGCCGGAATCCACACACACACACACACAAGCAAAGATACAAACACGCTCTGGCGGCCGCGGCTGATGGGCTGATACCACAGGACAAGGAGCTGACAGAGTGGAGAGTGGTCGGCCTGCATTCTTCCACTCCCGCCCTGTCATTCTCTCCGGCTGCCACACGGCCCGCCAGCGCTCAGCACGCTCCCGTACACAGCTGGAATCCAACCAATTAACAGGAAAAAAACTTCCTCTTGGCTAGTGGGCCGCGAAACAATACAAGGCAGGGGGACTGGATTTCTGAGAGCTGAAAAAACAAAAACAAAAAAAAAAAAAGTGGTGTGACTCAAAAACATATTGCGACATATTTGGCTAATAGATTGTTATTTTAATTCCAGGGAAGGAAGTTCTGGATTCAAGCAAAGTGGAGTAAGAGTAAAAGAAGGAAGCGTCTTCACTGGGTGAGCAAAGCACTAAATTAACTCTGACAGTTTTATTTGTAATCTGTGCAATTATGAATAAGATGTGGGCAGGCAGTGGAATACTAACGCACTGCGAACATCGGGAAGAGTTTTTCATCAAGATACGACGTAGGATAGATTACATAAACCCGTCTTGTGAGTTTGACACGTGTCATAATAATACACTTCTTTGGATATTTGCATCCAGAAACCCAAACCACATGCTGTTGGCCGCCCCTTATTGTGTTAACCGTAACACTCTGCTTCCTCAATGGGGTCCTTTCACACAACTCTGAGCCTCTTAACAAGACTGGCAGCAGAACAAGAAAGTGCCTTTTGACACACACACACGTACACACACACACACTCGCGGCATTTAAGAGATACAGTGAGGCTGTGTGAGGTTAGAGACAGAAGGAAAAAAAGGGGGAAAAAATTAAATAAAAGAATGGCAGAGATTAGCGCGGCTGTCTGGCTTTTGAAGGAACAGAAGCGGGCGGGATTTAGTCGTCTCAAACTTTGATTTAGAGAGCAGGATAAAAAATGTGATCGTGAGCGGAGCGATTGTCATCTTTTAAGAGACACTTTACATTATCGAACAAAAAAGGGAGCACACGTTGCACCTGACTCGTCATCTTAGCCTCCCGTTTCATTCCTGTGTTATGCTGGTTGCCACTGAGCTGTGACCGAGACTGTGTGGGCTTGTAAAGACACACACACACACCCCCACACACACACAGGATGAGACCGTAGCCTTTTGCTCTGGACGCACACAGCTAAGCTCGCTAATTGCCTCACAAATTTTCCACGTCTCCTCTTCGGCTCCTCGGCGGTACAGTCTGCTTTTGACTCCTTGTTGACTTTCGGTTAAAACACAAGTGCGTATTCCTTGGGTTGAGGAATTTATGAATGGTGTGTCCGCTTGTAAATTATTTGCCACGCCGACAATAGCTCAGTGTTTCAGCGTAGGCTCCTGAAGTTTAACATCAAAGCTTCGCAAAGCTGCGCAAGGTAGATTGGGCCAGCAGCACGCTACGCTCTACCTCACATACACACACACACACGTATGAATTTGAATATACAGCCACATGACATGGCTCCAGGTCAAAGCCAAATGTTTAAGAGCATCTGCGTTTCCCATTAATGCAACCTGCAGCTCGGTTTTTTTTTTTTTTGTGAATGGTGAAAGGTGAAAAACAGCTGTATCCTTCCCCGTTCTCTTCCCGTCACAGCAGAATCTATTTGCAATTGTCAGTTATTGTAAATTGTTAAAATTGCAAGCCTAAAGCAAACATAGAAGAGCAAACAAGGGTGTTCCATGATGTCTGTGCGCTCTACTCCAGCTCTACAACACACACATACACACACACACACGTGCGAGCAAACACACACAGGTTTGCATTGTTCAGTGTTTTTGCGGGTCAGCTCAGGAATCTACTGTACACACTTCATGACGTGTGTGTGCGGATGTGTCGGTTCCAGCAAACAAGCGGGTTAACTATGACAAAAAATCTGTTCTTTGCTGCACCAACAAACCATCATTCATTCATTCCCTCCTCTCGCCCGCTCTGTCTTTGAGGTCGGGTTGTGGCTCAGGTTCTGTCGACATTACGACTCTGCCACAGGTCACATGGGGTCAACGTAAACATCACGTCAGGCATGTTAATTATCAGGTATCGCCCTTTAAAAAGGGTCACTTAAACCATATTTCTCAACTTTAGCATGATTGGCACCTGGCAAACGTATGCTGAATTCCATTGATACACATCATTGAAACAACGGGATTTACAGTAAGTGGTCTGTAGTTTATCCCCTGGAGGGGAGAAGTTGTTAAAACTTGTTTACTCCGCCAGTTGTGCCACTGTGCTCTCTTTCTCTCTCCTCCCCATCATTTGTTTTCACCGTGTTTGTGTTGGATCGGAGGAATCTTCTGGTCCGGCACACCTGCCGCGGGCAAACTGTCGGGTTGAGGGTCAGCGTTGATGTCTTAATAGGCTATTGCTGAAAGATGTCTTTACAATCGCTAAGATAGCAGGGCTCACCTGTTTAATCAGCGGTTGGCACTGGTAGGGATTACAGACGTACAGATGTTGGCTCGCGGAATCCTGTCTTTTAATCGTGAAAATTGTACGGCTCGGCGGTGAGCGGCCCCCATCTTTGAAGTACTTTTTTAACATCACATCATCAATTAAGAAAAATCAATCGAAGCAGATGCAAGCACTGTTTTACATTGCACCTTGGCGCTAACATGTAATTAAAAAGTTCACAATCCTCGCACATGAGGTAAATTCGGGGCACAGAGGAATGGCATTCTGTGTGCTGGCTGCCTCGCTGGCGCTGGCATGGCACCAACACAGGCAACAGTTTCACAATAAATTCCTTTGTGACATCCTAATCAGTACCAGTGATCTCCATTTCACACTTAGCTTGTGTGTGTGTGTGAGTGTGCATGTGTGGCAGTTTTCAGGAAAAAGCCTGTGGGGCAGGATGGCTAGAAAAATCACAACGGTAACTCTTGGAAAAGGAGGAGTGCGGTGGGGGGAGGTTGAAAAAACAGGTAGCTGCACAATGCCTGCCTTATATGAAGGTTTCTGTATGGGAAAAATGTAGGAAAATTCCACCCGGACCAGATGTACTTTATAACGCATATCTGATTCTTCTTTACCGAGTTAATGTTTCTGACCCAAACTTGATTCCCGGCCATGATGTTCAAAAATGAGATGGAATTTTTAAGATGGAATCCAAAAGTGCAGACCGTGATATGGTTTTCAGATTTAGATGGGTCATTAATGGTGGTAAATTCATACGTATGTGTATCATCTGTAACTGCACGTGTGCCACATAGCACTGTATTTACTGTTAGTGCCATTACCATAAAAATCTCTTTGAAATACATCACAAAAAGTTACTATTTTTGCTTCATTTGGGTATGATTAACAACATTAGTGTCGCTTGTGAAACAATAGTGTGGGTGTGGCACGTTAAATTACAGGGTTTAAATTAGCCAGGATAGGAACGTCTTAGCTTCTGTTTATGCAGTTTAACAAATTGTGTTCAATGCATTTAATTGAAAATAATAAACGTTTTAGGAAGCTTTTTTTCCGATGGTACAGTGCTTATTTTCCAATCCAGACAGTAAAAATGTGTATGTCTGTACTCTCAAATATCTGCATGCCCATTTGCGATACTCTCCTTTACTTACAAAACTCGCGTCAGTTTGTCTTGAGTGATGTTTGCTTGCTGAAACAGTACAAACAAGTTTACCTGTCAGTCTGGCACTGCATCTTCACTGCAGTTCCGGTGTTTTAGCCTCGAGCTCCTACGGGGTCTCGAGAGTAATGAACGCTTTTGACAGCATCACGGCTGCCATGAGGCCCTGCGGGGCACGCAGGTGTCAGCAGACATGCCATCATCAGATTCCACTCATACTCCTGCCCGAGAACACGGGCAAAAAAACTTGAGGCAGTGAAAAGGTGAGCAGGGGAACAAGGAGGGGGAATGAAGTGCAAAACATAGAGCAGAAACGAGTAGAGAAGGAGGGAGGTTTGGAAATATTTGTGCGAGGTGTGCGGTGACGCAGACAGGTTATATGCGTTTTCCTCGCCGCCGCGCGTGACATTGTTTGTCTAACACGGACGGTCGGGTTGTCAGTCGGTGTGCCTGCCTGATGCCTGGACACGCCCCCTGACTTATTCGCGATCCAATTTCCAATCACACGAAGCCATATTTAACAATCAGATGAAGGAAAAAATCTTCGCTGTATTGTCTAGAGATAATCTTAAAGAATCGCAGAGGTCTGGAACAAGCCGGACGAGCAGCAAGCTGCGGCAGACGTTGAATAAAATGTCAGAGGAGCGAGCAGTGTGTCGACATCGCGCCACGCTTGTTGCTTACTGATAAAACTGGTTCATCCAGCCGCTTCCAACCGCAAACACACGCAACGCACAAACAACGTGCTGCCGCCGACTCGAGGTTGACGGCCGGGATCTCTCAGGTGTTTCGAAGAATGCTGAACCCGCTCTTTGTTGGCCCAGGCCGTGCTCAGGGTCACCGTGCCAGACAGTAGATTAAAGTTTTGATTCAGGGAGGAACCATGGACAGGATATGAAAGCAGAAGCCAATGCCTGGGAGGGAGTCCAGTTTTGTGACACTAGGATGTTGTATTTACAGATGATGTAGTCATTTTGGACTCAGGCGGTGACCTCTGCAGCGTAGTTGTCTGCTGATGTGTCTTTGTCCAAACAAAGTGAAAACTGTAAGGGAGAGTAAGTGAGGCAAAGAGGGGTTGTTTGTGTTTTTTAGTCACTTGGCGGCGACTGATGTGAGTCCAGTCAAAGGATAATGGAGGTCATCTTGCTTAGGTCGCAGAGCAGAACCCGAGGGGATACACTAGACAGATGTTTCGAGAAGACAGCAGACTGGAAAAAGCTGTCTCAAAAAGCCGCAAAGAGAAAATAATATTATTAAACAAAAAACTAGGTTGCACTAAAGTCCTTTGTGTCTGTGTAACGCGAGATCCCCACGGGAGTTGGAGATTTCAGACAGATAATTATGCACATCCCTGAGAGATGACTGTGGCGGTGACCTCAATGCCTTCCAGTCCCTGGAGGTCAGAGAGGCACGGTGCGGTGAGGAAAGACGAGTGTCTCTGTTGAGGCATCACTCGCCGGGCAAAACAAGAGAACACTTGTGCGTGAGCTGAAAGAGGTTAGGGGAAAACGGGATCCAACTCAGGCCGGCGTGTCTCGTCTCTGCACACAATCAAGTCTAGCATCTACACCACAATCCGTCATGTCCCTCAGCTAAAAAACAAAAGGAAGTTGTCCACATTTCCTCTTGGAAAACATTGTGCCCGACCTCTGTGTTCAAAAGCTCAGAGGAGGCAAAGCTCGACCACCGCGGAGATCCGGATCTGCTGTAGTCTGGCGAGAGGAGGCTCGCAGGCTGGAGCTTTGGCACAGGCCGCATCGTTCACTCAGACACGCTCCTGGGGTTTTGGATTTCATGTTAGCCCCCAGGAGCGCAGAATGCACCTGTTGTGGTGATGACGACCAGCAAACTTCAGGTGTGCGTGTGTAACCAGAGCTGGGTGTGTGTGCCTGTGTTAAACAGGGCCTCTTATCTGTGTTGTCTGGGTCACAGCTACAACAGAGGACACAGAATACCGAGCAATGGTGGAAACACTAATCCGGGCCCGACCTCTGACCTCAGCAAGTCCATAAGCTTTGGTGTCCTTTTGACCGATGCTAACGAATTCAGCGACTGTGTTTGACACATTACAATGCAAACACTGATTTGGATCATTAAATCAAAGCTGAATTAGCCGCAATGTAGTAAAATACACCCTTTATATGATCTACTGCCCCACTCCCCTCACGGTAACCTCTGGACTGTATATTATTATATTTTCTCTTTCAAGTTTTCCAGCTGCAGGCTCTAATGGCAGTGCTTTACACTGTCCTCATAAGTCGCCTTGCGTAGAACCATAAATCCCAACATGAAAGGGGTCACCTTTCACACAAGTGATAACTCTGTAACTCTTTTTCGATATGTGCAGGGTGAGGTGGCAGACATGAGGAAGAGGAAAGTGTGTAGAAAGAAAGACAGAGCGAGTAAGACGCCAAACAGGAACCTGCCTGTCGATTAAGCGGCAGTTTGCTTCAAATAAAACAACAACCCGTTGACATCAGTCAGCACCCGCCGAGCTGATGTACTCTGGATGTGGCTATTACAGGGAGTTTTGTTTTTTTTCGCCTGTGGTCTGGCTGAAATCAGGAGGAAAGCTCTGATTGTGCAGCACATTGTCAACCGACTGTGGCCCCTAATCCCCCTTCATACCACTACAAAGCCTAGCAATGATATTGTGGCTCCAAGACGAGTATTGCCAACGACAGACACAGTAAAACTATCATCCCTCTCTTCTTCCTCATGTCTTCTTCCTCCCTCTTGGTGTTTTCAGTGCTGCCAGCCTGTTTGAGCGTAACGCAAGTGCTGAGTTAATGACGCGCATTTTGGGACATGCACTAAAAAAATGGCCCTCTCGCATACGCGGACAACTTGCAAAGAACCGCAACCTAAGAAATGTATTTGCTCATGCCACGAGCAAATACTTCACAACATTATGCACATTCCAACAGCCTTGCATT
This sequence comes from Mullus surmuletus, assembly GCA_903171835.1. NCBI lineage: Eukaryota > Metazoa > Chordata > Actinopteri > Syngnathiformes > Mullidae > Mullus > Mullus surmuletus. The sequence goes on along the minus strand of CAESWR010000180.1, from coordinate 526,741 downwards.
AACATAGCTGAAATTTTCCTGGCGTGCCGCTGCGCCATGTGTGTTTTGTACCCTCCTCCGATGCTACTTTTTGCAGTAATCTTTTCATCCTCTGACATTCTATATAAATCTGGTTTCCCCCTTCATCCAAAGTCTCTCTTGACTCCTTCGTCATGTTGAAAGATAACCCTGGTGGATTGTGGTTAACTGGGTCCAGCTGTGGCAGGGACGGTGCTGACAGTGCAAAGGGATGGGAAACACAGGGAGTGGGTGTTTTGGAGGCGTGTCTTCTAAGAACGCAAGGGGGCAAAGCTCCAGGGGACTGGTGAAAGAGCGGGACTCATTTTGGTGTCATCGCCTACAACGACCATCGTGCACTCGAATCCTTGTGCTACTGCGGTG
>CAESWR010000180.1:514242-525953 GCA_903171835.1 Mullus surmuletus | reverse complement strand
CTGACAGTGCAAAGGGATGGGAAACACAGGGAGTGGGTGTTTTGGAGGCGTGTCTTCTAAGAACGCAAGGGGGCAAAGCTCCAGGGGACTGGTGAAAGAGCGGGACTCATTTTGGTGTCATCGCCTACAATGGCCAGCGTGCACTCGAATCCTTGTGCTACTGCGGTGGATCCACACACAGAGCCATACCATCAGTGTGTTTTATACTTAAGCAGAGAGACCCCAGACTTGCAGCACAGTGGATCATACTGCAGTACACACACACCACACGCATTGTTCTCCTGGAAGATGAAGTCCCAAAGTGGGCCTCTGTAATGGGAGTATGCACTCTGTGACGTGCAACCTTCACCCTCCCTCCCCTTCTTGTACCACACAGGTGCCCCCCGACCGACCCCCAGCAGAATTATGCAAGTTCACTGTGACCTGCGCAGCTCCCCCACAAAATTTCCTACTCTCCGCCGCCCCCCGCAGCTCTGAAGATAAGGGCTCTTGACGCCGGCCCTGTTGGGTTTTAATTGCTAAAGCCCACTTCACCCTCCCGAAGCCGGGCCTTATCCACCTCTCCTCCCCAGTGCCTTTGCTTACAGGAACCTGCTTTTGTTCTCACTGCTTCTTTGCTTGTGTTTTCTCCCCCTGCCACGACCCCCATCCCCTCCTCCTACTCCTTCATCTTTAACAGAAAGATGAAGCCAGATGAGAAATGAGTTGAGGGAGAGAAAAACATTTTTTCCCATCGTCTCTTATTATTGCTGCTTTCGTTTTTCTTGTGTGTGTTGCGCAAAGACGTTCCCATGTTCCTTTCTTTGCCCCCCCACCTCTTACACTTTTCTGGCCACTTTTCTTCCACAAATTCATCGGCCAACACGTTTTATTCGAATTCAAGCCACAAACCGGGACTGGAGCAAAATGAAAAGACAGATGCGGAAGCAATCCTTATATAATAAAGTCGGTCACAAAAATGTTTATAAATCCCGCTCACACATGCAGCATCATCCTTCAGTCCATCTATCATCTGCTTATAAACTTTGTAACACTTCCTATTAATCTCCAAATGCCGAGCCAATGACACACACATACACACACACACACACACAATCGCGCTTTTTCAAGATCAGCTTCTTGCTGTCTCAGGAATGTCTCAACACGCGCGCAGGGGAGAGGAAAGGAAATTACAGCTCAAGCAAGGAGGAGCAGTGCGAAGACGGGTAGGGGCATTCCACCTCGCACAGGATGACAAGCCCGTCTTTCTGCTGCCTCACTGGGTCGTCCACCTTCCACTCACTTCAAAACACTCGCTCAGGGGTCAGGGCTGGATCCGCGCTGTAGCCCCGCCACGTTTGCCCTTTATCTCGAGCTACGATAAGACCTGCACAAGTCACTCGCGTCCCCGCACAAAGAAAAACAGAAAAGGGCTATGGTTTATCTGCGATCTGGCAGCGCTGGCTGAAACCCCCTCCACCACTGTTTCTACTCCTCTGGGTTATCAGATGTGCCTGGCCTGGTTTGGAATGAGGCACGCTCAAATAAACATTCTGCCCAGGGGAGCTAGGGCAGAGACACCATGTTGAATTTCTAAGAAAAATATTCTCATTTTTATCTGCATAGTTCGACCTGCTCTCATGACTGCCTTGTTGTGTATTCTGGCTCTGGACTCTTATACTCGTCTCTGGCCCAGATATATCGTACCAAAGCCTACTATCTCCGGAAGGAATGAGATTGGATTTTTGGACCCCTCCGGCCACATCTGATACTTCTCTACTACTCAGTGCTGTTAAGAGCATGCAGTGTTTGTTCAGAACAGGCCCACTTTACTCTAAAGTATGCATACATTCACACACCCAGAATATTGTTCTGAAATTGAAATTCAGCTTATTGAACACCGTAATGACATGAAAAACTAAAACCATCTGCAGGCCGCAGCTGTTGTATGATTTTCCCCCACGTCCTGTTTATCTTACTAAATCCTTCTGTTTTCCCCTGTTCTGTAAAGGCATGACAGAAACACTTTCCTTTCTCTCCATTATTCTTCACGCTTACAACAAAACCTGCTTTTCTTTGTGCAGCCCAGGCCACCCATTGAATTTGTGATTCTTAATATAGACTGCCACGATTACATCTTTTATTTTCCAAAGGAGAAATTTCTTCTTCTTGATTTGTTGCAACCACCGAGGTATGAACCAAAGAGCCTGTACATGTAATAATGTACCTTTGTCAGGGAATTTCGCACAGACGCTAGGAGAATTATGGATTAACTGCAAGCTGTCACACTTGAAAATGCTTGCAACCTAAAAGAGGTTCAATTTTTCTGCATGGGTGGAAAAGCCAAGGTAGTGCTAGCAGGTGCTGTCTCTTGAAAAGCATTTCGTTGCTTTGCTAAAATCTTGTGGCATAATCCAGGTCAATTCATTGGCGTCTGGATGCACAGAACAACATTTGACCCCACATGTTGGCAGGGGGTTTCGAAGCAACAGCTATGATTACTTGTAGTCTACACACAAGAGAAGGAAAAATAAGAGATCAGGGCGTCTTTCCAGAGAGGTTGAAATTTCAAGGAGGAGAAGAAAGAAAAGCCTGCTGAAAGAGAAGGAAAATAAATGCCATAGCTTTGGCGTGATGAGATGATGTTGGCCCTTCCTCTGCCTCTTGGCTGTGCCCCGAAACCCCTTGATCTTCTTGCTCAGCTCTGACACTTGATGCACTTATTTTGTTCAGTGTATTTTTCAGTGTTAACTGAACAGAGGATGGAAAGAATTCTTTCTTTAAAAAGAGATATTCAGAAGAGAGATATTATCCATGCAGTTTCTCTGACTGTTTTTAATCATTCATTAAAAAGTTCAGTCACTTAATATGTTAGAAGAATAAGAGAGGTATCTAATAAAGCTCAGTGGAAAGTTTAATTTTAGAGGAATTAATGAATGAGGAAAAAAGGCAATTTCTTTGACATTTCTAGTGTGATAAGACACAAGGCTAGGTAAGCAATGTGAGAACAGAATGTTCGGTGTGTGCTCCCTATGTGTAGAAGTGTAAGTCACACATACTTGGCTTCTCATTTTGGTATTTGTGCAGTACAGACACCAGCAACTGCACCATTTAAGGCTCTAAAACATGCTCCCTCATGCTTTCAGGAGTACTACAGGGTGTAATAAATGTTCAATACTACAAGAGGAGATTTCAACAACTCGCTATCTTCACCTCTGACCAATAAACTAAAATCATAAAATTGTAGGGTACCAGGGATTTTTGAGCAGATGAGGTCAGATTGTCTGTTTAAGGCTTCAAAAGTAGTTTCAGTTGACCCCCTTTGAATAAAAAAGGAGACAAAAAGCTGTTTTGAGAAGAAAATGGTCCACAGATAGAGATGTTACCTCTTCTCCTCCAAGGCCGTCTCACTTGATAACAGGATAATAAACTACCACACAGACTCTTGTCAGCAACTACTTTCTTCTTTATCTCACCTCATTCCTTCCCCTCTCTCTCTCTCTCTCCCCCCCTGTCGCTCTCTATTCTTCTCGCTCCCTCCAGTGCTTTTGAGACCAGTGTTGATGCTCTAACAGAGTGTTTATTTTGTGAGGCTTGGACTCAGGTGAAATGAGTTTAAATCATAATAGCGACGTATTCCTGATGATCTAATCTCCTTGTGTTAAACATATTTGACGGCATAAGAGACTGCTTTGGCAAGTTGCAGTGACTGTCAGCCTGCGCTATGACAACACATAAAGAGTGTGTTATTTATATTACAACTACGGTCAGGGAAGCAGCTCTGAGCTATCAGTGAACAGAGTTCTTCTAAGTTTAGAATGCCACAAAATAAATTATACACAGATGTGTGGCCACGTGCAGCATGGCAGACTTACAACCACACAAACCTGGCACAGTATAGTTATTTGAAACTGGAGAGTCCAGAGTTCTGTTTACGGTAAATCATTCGGATGGCATGTTTGACGCTTTTCACGGTTTCAGCAGCTATTGAATGAGTGAAAAGCACATAAAGTTTGAAACATCAACTCAGATAGAGAACAAACTGAATTTGTTTATTGCTGCTGTTTTTCTCTGTTTCATTGGCTATGGAGGCTTCCATAAACGTAGGGAGAACAGTTAAATGCGACCCAACTACAACCACAGAGTGTGTGCAGCACCGTAAAACAGTGGCGGGTGGGCGGCCAAATTCCAAATCCAAATCCTTTAGTTTACCAACACTAATACACATTAGCTCATACGTGTATGATTGGGCAGGCTTATGAACATGCATACTTAGACATCTGAGGGAACATTGAAGAAGGAAACAATGGTTTCGGAGTCCCACAGTGCTATCTATTACACACATCATTACGGGGAGAATGTGACCCTCCGTACGCCAGACAACGGTGGCAGGATGCCACTGTGTCAACTTTTCCCTGAGTAGGGCAGCGCTCCCTGTGAAGACTGGGGTGGTGGCTATGGCCCTATTGTTTGAGAGACCTTGTGACAAAAGTCTGCCTTTGATCACTGGCAGAGTTAAAGCTCTGGTAATAATCTCACTATGTGAAATACATTACAAGAAGCACACACCGAATCAAAATGAGAGCAAGGCGAGCTCAGAAATAATTCTAGAATTTCAATGTCGTGCCAATGTTATTCATTTTGAAAATGACCAACATATAAAAGTGAAAGAGGCCATGAATATCACATATACATTACTATTGATGTATCCCATTTAGTATCCAATTGATTGTGTAGTCCTCTGAATTAATATACAGTCAATTAACAGTTTTTCCTCTCTTGTTTTAGGTTGAGCAGAGAGGGAGAGGCTGCACCATGAAGATCTTTCTCACTCCGCTGGTGCCCTTACTGCTTTTCCTCATCCTTCCACATGGCACGATCTCCAGCAGCTGCCCGAAGGATTGCTCCTGTACCACCCCAGAATCAATTTTGTGTTTCCAGAGAAGGTCCTCTACCATTCCCCAGGGAGTACCCCCATCTACAAAAAACCTTTACCTCTTTGCCAATGGTATCGAGGGCTTGTCCAGAGAAGATTTTGAAGGTCTAGAGAACCTGGAAATGCTAGACCTCAGTCAAAACAAACTGACAGAACTTCCCCATAAAGTCTTTGAACCTCTGACTTCTTTGAGAAACCTTGACCTGTCATCCAACCAAATCAGCCACATCTCAGAGCAGTGCTTCCAAGGTATGGCACTACTTGAACGACTTTATTTGTATAGCAACCATATCAAGACAATTCACCCTTCAGCATTCAATGGTCTGGATCACTTGTTGGAGCTGAAACTTCAGGGCAATATGCTTACGTCTTTGCCAACCCTTGCAATGCCCCGTCTGCTGTTGCTGGATCTTCGTTTTAATGTCTTACCCATCTTGGGCCCTTCTGATATCCAGACCCCAAATCTGGAATCACTCAAATTGGGTGGGGTAGGCCTTACCAGTTTGAATAAGGAGCTCATACACAGTCTGAAGAACCTCCATGAACTTGACATCTCAGGAAACCAACTGGAATCGTTTCCCCCAGTACTGAAAGAGAACCAAGGGCTGGTTCACCTCAGTCTGGCTGGTAATCCAATGGGCCCCCTGACTGTTAAAGATCTACAGAATCTTGCAGAGCTACAGGAGTTGGACATAAGTAGCCTCAGCCTGCAAGCCCTCCCTGAAGAGTTTCCCCAGCTCTTTCCCCACCTTAGAAAGCTCACAGTTGCCGAAAACCCCTTCAACTGCCTCTGCACATTAGCTTGGTTCCCCAAATGGCTGAGAGCACACAGCATCACCCTGGAAAGAACAGAGGAGACTCGCTGCCATTTCCCACTCATCAATGCTGGAAAGGTACTGGAGAGGCTGGACCACAGGGACTTTGGTTGTCCCACCACAACTACAGTCACCACTACTACAGTGAAAACAACTGCTGCCCTGCCTGTTCCTGTCACTACACTTCCCAGTACAACAACAATTGTTCCTGTTCTGAAGTCCAGTGATGACCCTCCAGATAATGATGATAACTACCACCAACCCCCTGTTCCTGCCTCACCAAGTAGCAGCAGCATGGACTCAGATGAGGAGCAACATTTTTGCCCATCACACACATGCCTAAATGGGGGAATTTGTCATTTGGATAAACATGGTCAGGTAGGGTGCACCTGTCCCTCTGGTACATCAGGAATGTATTGTGAAATTCATAATAACCAGCCGCCATCACCACCTGAAATAGACACTCCCATGGGAACTGTCACTGCAGATACACCAGACATCAGCTCACGTCAAGCAACCTCAACCTCAGTCCTGTTGGATCTCCATCGCTATATTGAATTACGGCCTCACATACGTGGAATCCGCTTAACGTACCGCAATCTCTCCGGGCCAGACCGCAGGCCGATGCAACTAAGCCTACCAGCATCTTATCCAGAGTATAGACTCAGAGGTCTGAGTCCCAACTCCACCTATAGTGTTTGTGCCAGTCCACTTGGTGCCCCAAATGGCGTAGACAGTGTCTGCACTCAAGCCCAAACAAGTGAGGAAAAAAATGACAGTGTCACAGGTGAACAAATTGCAAACAAGAAGCTGACCACTACCTTGGTTCCAGCAATTGCTATTTTGCTCCTTCTGGTGCTGATAGCAGCAGCAGTGGGAGTGGTATGCCATATCCGCAGGAAGAGAGCCAAAGGCCACCTGGACCTAGACTGTGAGCCCTCTCAGCTCGAGTTGGATGGTGTGAAGGCTGGCTTGGACAATGGGGCATTGCCTCAAAAACAGACCCAGCTTATGATCCCTGAACCTGCTGTTCAAAGCAGCAATCTGGAATATGAAGTGCTGCTTCTACAGGATCACTGTATATCGAATAAAAATATGTCTTCACATAAGCCTTCCTACTTTTGACATCGGACTCAGCACTGCTTTCACCTGATAAGGGATTTTAATTCCTCAGCTCTGTTCGTCCCACTGGCGAACAATCAAGACCAGCATCTGTCACAATCAGCAGTGGAGGGATACCATACAAGCTGGCTAGCCAGCACAGGGGAAACTGGTCATACCTTTGACATGATCACCGAAGGCATTTAACATGTTTGGACTTTGAAAATGCCTCTCCTCCGTTCTGCTTTAACAAAATTTCTTCACTCATATTGCTGGATCGGCAATCACTCCTACGTTATCAGCATGAGGTCAAAGGCCATGCAATGTTGGGACAGATGATGTGCTGTCATTTGCTTAACTTTGAGGTCAAGGGACATAGAGGCGTCATGCCCTCCTTTATCTGGGTATAAAGGAGTGTGCACTAAATTGGGGTTGTGCTACATTTACTCCATCACAACAGCCTGCTAAACATTATCAGCAAGTGGGTTTGTTGCATGTTGTAACTCCCCAGTGCTAATCCCAAAGGGATGGGTCCTCGCTGTCAGTGACCTTTAAGACACTAGATGAAGTTGTGCAGAGAAAATTGCTGATGTTTGTATTGTTATATTGTGTCTCTAAAACTTGTGATATTTGTACATATTTGATATACGTGTCTCTTTTTGTTTGTTGTTTTTTATTTTTGCAATTTTGGGACTGTTAACAGTGCTCCATATGTTCCCAGCCACCTCTTGTGACTGACAGACAAAACAGCAGATTAAAATCTTTGAAGATTAAAACTCATTTGGTACCAGCAAAGTCAATCAAAGGGCTTTGCCCCCAGAATGTCAGACAGTCTAAGTAGATGTGAGTCTGGACAGACTCAAGACTAAATCCCTCTTCTACATTCGGAAGCCCTCAGTCTGCTTCACCATCACAAAAGGAGAAGGCAAGCAGGATTACAAAACGTACAGAGGAAAGCAGTTGACTGAAGCACTCCTGTCTTAGTTCTGGACTGATTCTTAGAACTTGCCTCAATTAGAATAAACACATTACTACTCAGCAAAATAGAACTTCAGAGACTATTTATTGTTTATTTTCCCTGTATGGGAAACTCCTTTTAATTCATCAACCACAAATCACATCAAGCATATTTCTTTGCTTGGCCCAAAAGAAGCAAAGTAAAAAGTATTTTTGTATTGTGTTTCTCCTGAGTAAAAATAGCCTGCTAGTCATAATGCTGCGCACTATTTCTCCTTGGCAAGTAAGGCTCATAAAAGGTTATGCTCTTACAAAGCAAAGCATTTTCACGTCATATTCTCCATAAAGAACAATGAGACTTAAAAGGAGGGAGACTCACTGGAAGGGTTTTATGGAGACTCAAAGTGCCAAGATCCAAATCTGTGAATATGGGGAAAAGAAGGACTCAAAGTAACTTTGTATGTGCGTGTGTGTGTGTCTGTCTGTCTGTCTGTCTGTCTATGTGTGTGCGCGTAGATCTGTCAGCATCAGTGATAATGCAAGTACATGTTCAGTCTTGTGCAGACATCAAGTTACTATCAGTTGACTCCCTCCGTGTGCCCACATACCTAGAAGTACATTAAGCCCCAAAACAACTCACACCAAAGATACTTCTGTGAACTTGTGAATTTTACTAACAGTATTTCCAGCATCCCATGCAAAAAGAAAGTGCATTCGAGCCCAAGAAAGTCACATCCAAGCAATGCAACTGGAATATTTGTATGTAAAATGTTATACATTGAAGATAACTAAAAAATATTTTCAATGTGATTGTTAAATTTTCCCTGTTAATTTTGGGAAGTGCCTTGTTGTTGACTGTTTTTTTATTCTGTGAATTTATTTGTACAAGTGGAAAAACATGATATTATCATTAAATGAGTATCAAAAAATAAAACTGTCTGAGATCTTCTTTGTTAATGCTGTCATCAACTTTTGCTTAAAAGACAACGATGTAGATTTGGCATAGTGATCTTACTCCAATGCACTGTATTATGGGTGCTTTTTGCAGTAGGATAAAGAGTTTTTTTAATGAACACCTGAATGTATTACCCTGTAGTAACATGTACATAAGACCATTAAATTTATGATTTCAGTATATAAGAGGACCTAAAATTCCTCCTTAACAGCAGTGAGCTGTAGGCAAAATGGAAATAAAAATTATGATTGAAAACATAGTGGACTTCAGCATTATGGATGACTCAAGGGTGTAAGCCTGATGGCAGAGCATTGTTTGCAAACCCACACAAATACCTAGGCTTGACCACCCATGTGTTTTATAAGTAGGATGTTGGTATGGAACTGGAACAGCATGAACTCACAAACACCCACAAACACACACACACTGGCCAAAGAGCATACCTGGGAGCTGTTGTGCAAAATCCCACACTAACTACCCAAACACATAAAAAAGCACCCTGCCTGTCATGCAGGCCCAATTATTTCAATTTGCTCTGAGGGAGACAAACTTCCCAGTGAAATAACAGCAGAAACAATGTACCTCCTGGAAGTCGACAGCCTGTAACCTTTCGTCCCTCTGTCGCTGCCTCCGTCTGTGCTCCCTATTTTTTTTACCTCTCATTTGCTGAAAAAGGAAATGTTGCACAACCATGCCCTCAGGTAAGGAGACAGTATAATCTGTGCATATTTCGTCCTGAGAATCAGGCCAATAGCAAAAAGGATTCATGCATGTTTCTGGTCATGTTCATGAACACGAAAAGGGTAGAGGGGAACTGAGAGGGCCTTCCTTCCATGAAACAGTCCCTCTTTTCTTCTCCTGGCTTTAAGAGAAACTCGGTCCCTGGATCAGAGCCAACTTTGATGCTCCCTCAGACCTCTCAATGGTCCCCATTGTAGCTCCCCAGGATGCTTTTCATAATTATCAACCAAAAAAGAATCTACCGAGAATTACTGCTGAGTAAATGTTTTTCCCTCCTCACATACCACCCCCCTTTCTTTTCCTCTTTTGTGCATTTTGTTCATTTTTTCGGGCCTAATTTGTTTTCAAATCCAAGGTAAGCAGCCAAGGACAATGTCAGAACGTGTGGCCGAAAGTGTGTGCATTTCCTCTGCACTTCTTTCTCTACATCCCAATGCCTCTTTCCCCCCTTCTCTGTTTTCCATTTTCCAAATACCCGTACTGCCCACACAGCAGAGCTGACCTCCCAGCAACCTCAAACCATCTCTCCAACCTCAGCCAAGAGTATTTACAGCTTGTATGGGGGCAAGAAGTGAGCGCTGTGAAAAAAAAACACTTGGAGAAAAACAATAACACAAGGATTCCGTCTCATCATAAACGGCAAAAATGATGGAATTTGCGTATCGGAATGACATGTCCCGCAGTACAAAAACATGTTAGTGTGATCAGTAGAAAAAGAATAAAATGTCTCAAAACAAAACAAATCATTATCTTTATTGTCTGGGGGAAAGATATTCATTACTCTTGAGCTGCAGTTTGATGTGGCCGCATGCTAATGAACACAAGCCTAAAAACAGAAGTGCAGCCACTGACAGCAAAAGAGTAGAGAAGGAAAAAGAAGAGCTGAGTAGAGAAAACACACCACCACTTTGTTTTTGCAACCTGACTCTCTGGCTCCAGCAGTTGGCCCTCTGCTCGCTCCCCGGCTCACTCCAGCTCTCCCGCCACACATCCCGGCTTCCCTCCCTCTTAATCTTTCTGAAGTACTAATAGCAGATGATGGGTGGTGTGCCACTAGTTCCTCTCATGCCATACGGCCGCCGCTCGGTGCCAGCAGAGGGCCCAGATGCTGAGCCGACAAAAAAACGCAGCGAGTGAGAGCGTCCGGAGAGAAAGGAAAACAGGAAAAAGAAAAACCAAAAGGGAAGAGTTTTACTCTGGTTAAACCTTGACAGACTACATTAGCAGAAACACATGCAATTGATCTCGCATGCTGTTTGGAAAATTATAAGATATTAAAATAACTGGCGGGATGATTTACCCAGTGCAGGGTTTCCTTCATTCCTGTCCTGCCATTTGTGTTTTTTCAGCAGATTATATACCAATCCACAATATCCTTTTTGCAGGAAAAAGATGATGAAAAAGTGTGAGTCTTTGCTGTAGTATGAGGATATATCATGTAATAAGGCTGGCTCTCAAGGATTGGCATCATTATTGGGTTGTTCAGGTTGATTGTTTTTCTTGCTCAATTAAAACCTACTGCCTCCATTTAAAAAAATGTACAAAAATGTGATGCCAGTTTGACAAGTTCTAATGACTGTTTATTGTTTTCATTGATATTGATCTCAGAAAGTGTCAGACAAACTGTTCAGTCTTATTGTTACATCTTAATTCAGATCCTTCAGCTCACTGACTTCCTGATTTTGTCATCTTTTTCACAATAAGCGCATCTGTAATTCTTCTCTGGGCCTTTTTGAAAAACGTATTGTCCAACCCTGATCTCATAAAGGGATAACGTTTTGTAAGGTTGGAAATCCCAAAAACACAATGGAAACAGTAAATGACTTCATGTGATGACTCCCGCTTGGTTGAAGCAGAGGGACGAAGCAGGGTGACGAGGGACAGTGAGCTCACCTGGACCGACAGTTAACAAAATATAAAAGGCCAAAACATTCGGCGAAAGATTCGGCGTACCATGTCGAGGAGAGAGTCGAGCTTCTTCGCGAGCATGTGGACAAATTCCCTGACATAAAATGAACAAACCAGAAACAGGGAGCGATGATTAAATCAATGCAGTCAGATAGGAAAGGAAGTATGGAAAGAATTAGGTGTAATTAAAGAGGTGGAGGGTGGAACGGAGCAATGATGAAATGTGGTGGGAGAGGGGTGGTGGAGGAGTCCAAAGCAGGGCCACATGGAAATGTACAAATCCGGCTGCGTGTGTGTTTGTGTGTGTGTGTGTGTGTGT
>CAESWR010000180.1:476997-491036 GCA_903171835.1 Mullus surmuletus | reverse complement strand
TGCACTGAGGTAGTGAGGGCTCCTACGAAAATAACCCCCTGAGTGACACACAGGAGACATTATTTTCAAGGGGCTGTCTAAACTAGGTCTCTGTTAGCTGCAGTTTTGAACCACTGTTTGATTTTAAACAGGGTTCCTCTGAATAGATCTTGCTAGGCATCTACATGCAGGTAATGTCACAGAATAAAATAGTGAGTCTGCTTCTCTCTGTGACTGAAGTTTTTTTTCACTGAGCTGCCCAATTGAGGAATCCACCAGACTGTCTCAAATTTTAATCTCCTGTTTGCAGCTCTTGGCTGACAACCACCAGTGTGATCAATCTAACATATGGGTAAAATACAGAATGAGGTGAAGGCGGATCGACTTAACTGACACGGCAAGCGGTGTTTGGTCAAACTTGGGGTCAACTATTGCGCCACGGCTGCAGCCCACACTGCACTTTATTTCCCTCGGGGCTCAGCTGCTTGTTCTCACTCTGTCCAGCTGCGGCCTCCCGTAAGTGTAGATCTCGTGTGATGGTCTGACAGGTCAGCGTCTGCTGTGCTGCAAAAAAAATCTCCCTGGCTGTCTGGATCTGTTGGTTACATCTGTTATGGAGCTCAAATGAGGGATCCGTGTGGTTCTCTGTGCTTGTTGTCACTCCTGTGCAGGTCACCGCGCACAGCACTGAGGGCCGTCCACAAATAGAACAATAGTTTGGATTTAGGTTTTCAGCAATAAGGTGTTGTCATTAAGAGTAAAATGGGATAGTAAAAGCTGCAGTGGCTGTGTAAAATTACCTCTTTCTCTATCGTTGCAACTAAAGTTGGAGATAAAAAACATTTATAGGCTCCAGCAAGGATGGAAAATGCAGGACGCAGTTGGCGCCACTGTTTACGACTCATCTGTGATTCAGCACAATGACCAAAAGACATCCGACACACACAAATGTTGCATGCCGCCTTCAGCCAGTTGCATGCCCCCGAAAAACCGCACACTTAACACACCGGAGGCTAAACAGCAAGCCAATTCACACCTCATTCTGCTGATTTGGAGGCACAAGAGCCAAAATCTGGGAAATTTCTCCCTGCTGTTGTAATACCTCCAGCAGCGGCTTTGGCCAAGTCTAAAGTAAAGACAGCGATGAAAATGTTCCTGTTTTAGCTAAAAGGAATGACATAAGCAAAGCGCAGAGGGTGATTGAATCCACATTGTAGTTCTTGCTAAATAACAGAGGGCATTCTGAGGTGAGGTCACATAGAGGCTGAGGGATGGAAACTGTGTTGTTTGGGAAGTGCTGATCTCATTATGCTATGATTAATTTTTTATATTAAAATGTCATTCGCGACCAAGAATGATGGCAACATTTTTTAGCAGGAGATAAGATGATTCCCGTGCGAGCTGATCTCATTTACCAAGCCACTATTTCACGGTTTAATCTCGCCTCTTCGCTTAATATTTCAGGTTTTCATCACTGAAGGAAGATGCAGTCATATCAATGCAACACGTGACTGACAGATGAAGAAGAGGCTCATTCTCGTGGATCGTCACAGCTGGAGTCAGAACTGATCATCAGCTTTTTTTTTTTGTCTCCAGGTGTCCCCCACATGTGCACACGGGGCTTTAATTAGTTGGAAACCAAGAGTCCCGGAGCTGCCAGTGCACTAATGAGGCCTCAGCTCGCAAACAACACACACATGTGAGCAAAGAGCTCCATCTCTGCCAGCTGGCACCCGTTCTCACCCCTTTCCTCACCAAGAGAAAAAAAGCACCACCCTCAGAGCACACGCCCACATACACACACAAATGAACCCCGTTCATTAGCAAAAGCAGCTACAGCAACTTTAATTTTCGATGTAAGCCCCAGAGTCTGTCTCTTCTTGACCCTCTTAGCTCTTTCTCCAATAACCGGATTGATTTCCATGTAATCATCTCTCTGTTTATACCCCAAAACACAAAAATGTAATTCAAATAGCACATCTGACCAAACCCAAGGCAAGATTATCGCTTAGCTTACAGTGAAAATAAGCACACAGAAGTTATAAAAATGAAGTATTGAGGGATCAGTTTGTAATTGAGACAGACTCCTTTTAGAGAGGATTGTGCTATGTTTTTTTCAGAGCCGTTCTGTTCGCGAAAATGCAAACGTTCTCCAGGAAAACGGTTCAGTTGGTGCAGCCAGACTCCCCCCTCGAAACTATCACTAACACAACAGAAGGGCAGCCAGTAACCCACGGAATGGAGAGATGGAGAGAGCGGAGAGGAGGGTCAGAACATCTGGGCCGAGTTAAACGCTGGCCGTTACCAGGTCCCGAACCCAGCGGGGTCCGATGGGGAACGATAGAGGCTGGAGGCGGTGTGTGTGCGGGGGGTGGTTACGGGCGAGCGTGCGGAGAGAGACAAACCACAAGAAAGAAAAGAAAAAGGCAGGGAGAGAGGAAGACAAACATGCGTCTGAATAAAAAAGCCACAGAAACACAGCTCCGATCCGGAGAAAACACACTGAATGAATTAATGCATTCTGATGGAGCATGACTGACATGTCATGCTTTGATGACCCCCCCCCCCTTTTTTTTTTAAACNNNNAGAGAAGGTCAAAAAGGTCATAGGCATTAACCTGGTGAGATTCGACTAAGCTACTAATTAGGACAATTTCTTGCCAGGTGTCTTTTCTCTCAGTTGTGACCTGACATTTTTCATTTCTTTGAGGAAACTAGCAAGTCAACACAGCCAGTATTTATAAATGCTGAATTACAAAAATTCAAGAGCAGTGAAAATGTTTCTAAGGAGAAGCCTTATGTGTATGCCGGGGAATATTTTGGGCCTGACATGTTGATATTTGGAGAGATATTCATGTCATATTAAGCAGAAACAACGTGTTGAACAGCCTGATGGGTATATTGGCTATATATACAGTAGATGAATACGTCAGGGAGGGTTTTTAAGACGGAAGCATTTTTGGCTCAGTTTAGGTAAAATTCAGCTTGTGTATATGGCATTTGGAGCTCGGAGCTGAGTAAGCCTGCGACATTTTCTTGGAACACGTTGGGGTTCTTTATAGACATTATAGTTCACATTTCACAATGTTGACTTCACATCCCTGTGGTGTTAGTATTAGACATTCTCCAAACTCTAAACACGCGTCCTTCTTGGAGAGATATGAAAATCTCATTCCCTGGCAAAGCCTTGTATTCTGTGAAAAGCAGTCATCCATCGGTACAGCTGAATACTGAGCATTTTTTAGCGACCTCGAAAAGAATTTCTTTATGTGCTTTTATAATAAATGTTGCCTTTATGAGATTCTCTGCTGGACCATGAGGAGCAGATCTTTCGGCTTCGGTGAGTGTTCCTATAAATAGAAACACACCCGAACTCAATCAAGATCGGAATTTCGAATCAATTGGCAACTTTTAAAGAACAATTTCACAGCTGGAAAACTATAAATCCACTATAAATTTGGAGAGAAACTGACACATAAAGTCAGAGAAAAACAGAGAATTATATTTAGCTATATCTGAAAGAACCTGCCATTCCAACTGTTGATTTGAATGAAGAGGAATTTGGAGAACCAAAAGGTGGCAGAGCTCAAACACCGTGATGATAATAAAAAGAGCAATAAGATATTACTGTTAGATTACAATATGAGATTACGTAGAGATCCTCAGCAGCTCAACAGTTGAGCAAGTCTATGAAAAGGCCTTTTGAAAACAGTAGCATGTGAAAATAATATTCCCTGCACATGAACGTTAATAAAACAGCAACATCAGGGCCACAAAAACAAAAAACGTCCATTTCATGTCATTCTACAAATGTTTCTTCTCTGCAGCTCTCCCACTGTGTCTACATCTGTGACACAAACTCGGCTCTTTTGCAACAGTCAAAGAGTTTCATTGTGCTAGAGTACACACACACACACACACACACACACGCACACGCACACACACACAAAGCACACGGTACGCGCCGGTAGTTTATTCTGCCTGTAAAGAGAAATCTGAGCATGCATACATCCACCCACTCCTCTCTAAACACACACAATCCAATCACAGGAATTCAAAGACACATAAGAATAATAGAAAGTACTTTATTCTCCCCTTAGAGAGCAATCCTGGAGAGACACACACACACACACAGACACACACACATGCACCCGTACACCTTCCAGGGAGTTCTCTCCATGCAATTTACAGCAGGATATAAACGATGGTATGAGTGGCTGCTTTCAGCCACCTATAGTAGTTAAACCATGCTGCTTTTCCTTGGCCCACCTATAGCAGTCAAACCACTGTGCTTTTCCTTGGCCCTGCCCATGCGTTCCCTCCTGTAGTCCAAAAACCCCATTCCAGCCTGTGGTCCTCTCTAATTTCACCCAAAGCAACAGAAGCTTTAGCTGAAAAGAAGGAATCTGGCCCCCAAGTCCAGCAAACTATTCCCTTTTCCTGTCTCCCTCCTCTTCCAGCGACCACAGATCGACAGCTCTACGGCCAGCTTTGGCCCAAAACTATGAGGGGTATTTTCAGCACTGTAATTTGAAGCACACATGGTATACACACACACATGCGCACGGACGCCGAAACACACATACGCGCACGAGCCCGTACAGAATCACACACTCAGCAAATACACGGCGATTGGGTTTGGATGAAAAGATGCAAGACAAGGAGAGGGGAGGGGAAAGAAGGGGGGCCGACACATGCTGGAGTCTGCAGGCACGTGTCCACACATCCACAAAACACCTCGTCCTGTTGGGACCGAGTCAATGAGAGCGTCTGTTCTTCCTCCCGCATCCCGGGCCGAAGCACAAGCTCAGCACAGGAAAGCAGGGCGGAGGCTTAAATACATGGAGATGTGAGAGGGACCCATCTGAAAACAAGAGGCCAGTATGGGGATGTTACAGCAGATCCCAGAACGGCAAAAAGAGCAAGAAAGCGCTCGGTCTCACAACATCTACGCTTTATTTACCTTTATGAGAAGGATGCATAATTATGAACGATGGTGAATGACAGGCACAAGCTTTAAACATGGCAGTTGCAACAAACTACGTTAAAGCCATTTTTTTTTTTTAAAAGGAAAGTAATCATTGTGTTGTCGTCCTTTTTTTTTTTTAAAGTATGCATTTGACCAATGCAAGAAGGCAATATCGAGGCATCTCTATACTCCCATTTTCCATCTATGCCTCTTCACTTCACGTTTAGTTTTTCTGATTCATCAAAATGGGAAGACTTTGGCAAAATAAGCCAAGGATAGACAACAGAACTAAATCCAGCCATATCTTTCCTCCAGTTGCGAGAGCGGAAGAGATGCCACAAGTTCGGACACACACACACACACATAAACACACACACACACACGCACTCCCCCCAAAGTGTGCCAACTACCTAAATACAACCGTCCGCATGCTCGCGCACATACTGACACACTCGCACTGATTACAGATGGAGTATATGCTGCTCCTCCTGTCCAAGACCTTAATTACCCTGCGCAGTCTTATTTCCCATAAATACAGCAGAAGCAGGGCTATAATCAGGGTCTATATTTACCCCACCTGGCGAGAGGAGAAGCCGCTCCAGCAGCGGTCAGGAGGGGGGATGAGCCACGCTCAGTCAACAACACAGAGGGTGTGACAGCGCCCCCGAGTCCTTGTAAAAGCATACAGGTGTAAATATACCTAGGCCGTCTGAAGAATTTATCGGTGATGGGAAAAACATTTTGGTGCACATTACGTTTCACTGTTTTATGAGTGTCACAAAAGAGGTATTGCTGGTTGCCACCCACGCCTCTGTCTCGTATAATCATCAATAACTTATTGATAAAAGCAAAGTCTTCAGTGGTGCAAATTTGGGATGTGTAGATTATCTGGATTATCAGACATCATATTGCTACACAAGTCAAATACTTCCGCTGTAAAGGAAGATGAAGTGACATCATTACACACTAGATGGTGCAAAATGTGCATTACTAAGAGCACCGCTGACTTTTAAACATGTCAGCTGCATACAGCTATTTTAAAGTGATTCTGAAACAGCACAAAAAGCAGGCAAGAAAACATTGCTTTGAATATTGTGCAAAAAAAAACTGCCTATTGGATTTCATGCACCAATGTGTCTCTTGTGCTAGTGATTTATTGGGCACCAAAAATCATCCAAAATAATGTTTTATGGTGTACATTTTACTAAGCTAGATCAGGATTTTTGAAAACTGGATCTTTAAATCCGATTTTGGAAACTTCTGAGGCCCCAAAATGATAAACTGTGACTGCCCTATAATTCCTCCAATAACTGACAGAGGTGAGGTCTTCCTTTGTGCTGAGAGAGAGCCGCACTAAAGACATATGACTTCACTCCAAAGCTCTTCAGAGACGAGCCTTCCTCTAGAAATCCACCCGACCAAGCCTGGTGGCTCCTCCTGATGAGGACGACGGACTGGCCTCCCAGCGAGGTTGTAAATTCAAATAGTTTGGACACTTCTATGCCCGTCTCTGTTTAGTTTGTGGCCACGCCGGCCTTTCCTCTGCCGGCGCACCACATCTAAACCGGCAGACGCATCAAAAGAGGGGGAAAGCTTGAATTTGAACGTGAGAACAACCGAGCGAGAATGTGAAATGTTGTGTTTTATGGTGTTGAACATTGTCTTGCGGGCGTATGTGGAAATCCGAGCCTTTCATTCCTCTAACCAGCAAAACTACCGGACTCATCTTGTTTCTGTGTTGAGGATTCGTCGTCAACAACCTATAAATGACTCGCGCGTCAAAGACAAGTTTGATCTGTGGGCGAGCTGTCCTTCGAGTTTGAGCGGCGAGGCTGCCGGCGCGTTGACCGGGCCCCTCCCTTCTCCTCTTCCTCTCTACGGCTCAGAGTACAGAAGGATTAATGAGAGACTGGGGAAAAAATAAGAGGAGACATCATAAAGAGAAGACTTGGCTCGCCGTTTCCTCGCTCTCCTGGTGGCCCAGCAGTCAAAACAGACATTTATTCTATTTGATTTTTTTATTCCCCAAAACCATTTTTAAATAGACAGTTCAGTGGCAGCCCAGGTAAAGACAGTTTGCCATTATCTTTTTTTTTCTATCCTAGATACGTTTTGAGAAGCCACACAGAGAGGGAGAAAGACAAAAAAATATTCTCCTCGGTCAGCACTCAGGCTGAGGCCACACATGCGCGGCTGCTGTTGATGGAACGCTGCATAAAACAGCCATTTTGATGAAACAGATGACATTATTTCATTTGAAGTTTATGTCGTACGAAGTTACTGCCTGTTTAGGTCACAGTGATGATGATGATGGAGGGCAAATTAGAAAGAAAAGCACAAAGAATTTGATTGTGGTGATTTTTCTTTATCAGAATAATTAGATGCTCTGATTGTACAGCAATAATTATAACAAATTTCCCTTCAGAATCTGGATATTCGACCCCAAAATGTGAGGATAAGTGTTAATCCCTTTTCAACATAATTTGGAAGTTTATGTGCATTTTGTGATGTGACTTTCCCACACCATCCCATGACTGCAAGGTCGCGGTGACCACCAAATATGGTTCGCGAGCACAAGCGGACTCTTGTGTGCCGAATCCAAGGTCGAGCCGTTCCTGAGACGGATCACCTCCAGAACAGAGGCATAAAATCCATGATTACTGGGAACCAGAAGGCAACTTTGACATATTCCTGCTTTTTAAATCTGCCCCCTGTCAAGTCTCCTCCCCCTCCTCTGCATGTACTCACCGCTGTCTTCTAAAGGCAAAAAATAAGTAAATAAAAAATGCCATCGTCATGGCTGGAATGTCCCCACAGCACATCCCCGCCACCAGTAACCACTGGCCTCTTACTGGTGATGCCGTTTCAGACAGACAGACTCTGCCCGCCATTGATTCAATTTAAATAATGAGACCCTTGAGCTGTGCAGAATGATTTACATTCAGCATCAGAGCAATTTTATTTGATTTACTTCAGGTCATTTGTTTAACAGAGTAAAATAAGTGGCCGGGGACATGGAATAGCATTTATCTCCGAGGAGGACGGAGGATGCGTGCAGAACTCTTCCAGTGGAGGAAAATCCAAACAGGCTGCTCGTGTTAAAAGGACGACGGCGCTGACACACCCGATGTAAACATCCAGGTTCAAACGCTGGAGGGGAGCCAGCCAACTTGGCTCGTGTTACTCAACACAAGCGCTCCCTGCTCCGTCAGGTCGCGCAAATGAAAATCGCAGGAATGTACACTTTTTCACCTCTGTGCGTCAGAGTCGATGACATCACGCGGCCGCTGGAAAACGACGCCTTTGACACAAAAAAGGGTGTCGAGACTGTTGGAATGACACATGGGTGAGACACGCGCATGCTCTCAGGAGCGAGCCAAGCCGTCGTCCATCTCCCCCTTCCTCACATCCATTCATGGTTATGTGTCTCGCAGGTATTTCTGTGGTCTCTTATTTTATCTGTAACGGTATGTCGTGTTTTCGCAGGATTCCTCGCATTTACAACCGAGATGGCTCGTCGCCCGAAGTCAGATAAAACATCTCGAGCAATTAAATACACCTTGGGAGGTCCTCCGCCAGGAAGTGTGAGAATGTTTGCTTTGCGCTGATCGGCCTCATGCAGCGCCCCCCGCCCCCCCCCCCTCCACTCCCTTCCACCCTCCTTCATCTCCTTGCCCTCTCCAACCAAAACACAAGTGCTCTGCCACTCCAGAACCACCGCCACCACCACACACACACACACACACACCCACACACACACACACACACACACATATACACAATGCTACTGGAGTCCCGTAGGTCCCGGAGCTCGGCTGTCGTTGGTGCGACATTTTCACTAGGGGAAAGGGAGTGGCGTGGGAGGAGACGCCGATGCTCGTATGTGGGACGGGCAACCGTGGGAAGAGGCTAGCCGGCGTGCAACTTGGTGAAGAGCATCCATAAATCCGTAACCGATGAATCACAAAGGGCGACCAGTGATGAGATCTTAACTTCACGTGTTTATTGCTGGATTCGGTATGAAAAAGAGCTGGTCGAAGCCTCTCGAAGCCGGGCAAAGGGTACACCGGATCATCCTTAATTGAAATTTGCCCCACAATTCCCTGCTCTGCGGCGCGGCTACACATTCAACTATGACAAAGGATGTGCTGTAGATCGCACAATTTTGAAAAACACTGTAGGGAAATTGACATACATTCCTCTGTGTACCTTTTTTGAAAAAACAAATAAAACACACGTGGTGTAGGTTTCCCGGAGATACTCACCTGAACGGGTGTCAGCTGGGCTCGGGGGTCAAACACTCGCAGCATCTTGTCCTACACAGTTGAAAACAAAGAGGAATTCTTTATTTACTGAACTCAGGGGGAAATCAGGACACGACTGCAATGTTGACACATGATATATATGAGGGATTTTTGTTAATTCCGTGCGGTGATGAGCTTCATTTTCGGTGTCGAGTCTTCAGAGCGGTATCGCGGACTGAGGAACAACAACATTTCAGGCCTATTAGGTGAGTCTGTGTTTTTCTCATAATCGGGCCTTTGTGGGGAGCAGGAGGATGACATGTAGTAAAGGTCAAAGGGCACATGTGAGGTCAGGTTGTTAAGTTCTCATAAGGAGAAAAGAACTGAAGTGCCTGTGCCGACTGCCATTTGTTCCATAAAAATTACTGACAAGGAAAATATTACAGCTTGGACGTGAAAATATCAAAGCTGGAGTCTACAATTTATCACATGAATCATTATTGTTATCTCTATTTTGACGTTTATGGCCCAAAATTATCACTTGCATAAAACTAACAGCAAGACCGCATGCCATCGCCACCTATCGTTGCCACTGATGACGTTCTCTGTCCTTCTCTCTGCCACTAAAAACGAGATTTGATGCATTCCTTGCCTGGCTTTTGCTTCCTTTTTTCCTTTTGCTGCTAGTAGGGGAAACCATCTGAGCTAAGAACACCATCATAAGGAAGATAGCAGTTATTACTTGTGAAACTCTGGCTTCTAACTAAGAGGGCCCCCATCTCATTAAGATTCACTTAGCAATATCAGGGGTCTCATTTATCGGCCTGATTTATTGTTAACGAACGCAAATCCTGTGACCTCCCCGAGGCCTCCTTGTGTCCTGACCCCAGCCGGCCCAAACGCACATTCGGCATCAATCACCGCAGCCAATCGCAGAGGTCCTTGCATGATTGCGAGGAAATGGGGCCCTAATGAGATCAGGCTGTGACCGGGACATGCGTGTCTGCAGCTGTGTCACCCAATACGGCTGCGTGACCGCGAACACGGCGGCTGCCCGGCATCCAGGCCTGATAGCAGGTAATAATTATGAGGGCTCAGACCAAAGCCCGCTCACACTTAACACACATCTATGTGTCAAGGGGAATCAAGAGGCTGACAGTGACACAGTCAAGCATGCACTGGGCAGCAACACTGGCCCCACACAAGATAAATACACATCTCAGCTGTCACAGGAGGCGACATGTTTTCCTCTCAGGCTGAAAGGACGTTGAAGCAAATGATCAGCGCAAGCATCAACTCCCCTCACCCACCCCCAGACCCGAATTTATTTGCTGTTTATTCACTCAAACAGCAAACTTCTGCCGTTTCTCCCTCTGCTTCTTCTGCGATCTGTGTGCATGTGTGTGTATTACTTTGCGAGCCCACCCACGAGCACGATGCCCCGAAGCTACGTCTTGAGGCATCTGTGACCTGGGCCTAAGCCAAGGGCTCAGAGAACAGTGCAGGATCAACACACACACTCCCACACACACATAAACAGCCTCTTCCACTGCATGACCCACGTGCTGGTCATGGAAGAAGCTCAGAACGACACTGCTGCATGCTGACTGGCGTGTTCGGCTAATTCTGAACATTCTAAAAGACACTAGAGACGGTGTGTTTGTTGTAACTTGAGGCCAACTGTTGCACCTCTAGAACAAGGGCTTCGGTCCAACTGTATCCCTTTCAGAAGCAAGAGGATAATGTCTTTTGTGATTATTTTTGTCTGATGAAGAAATTGGAGATTGCCCAAATGGGCACGATTATATGCAAGTTCATCATGAGATTAAAAGATGGAAGCTCGAAATCATATAATAGTATGGTGTACTGGAGTATGTAGAGATGCACTTTTATTGACTTTTATTTCATTTCTTCATGCTTTCTCAGGCAATACTCTTTGACCGTTTCTTTAATGAGTGGTCAGAATCTTTTGGTCAGACACTTTTCCCTGCCCTCTGTCCGTTCATGGTGAGTCTTGTTGTGCAAATAGCAACATGAGATGGAGGAAGGCCATCAGACTGTGCAAACACACAAATGAGGGCCCACTCACTTACAGATGTGTCCTCTAAGTAAACACATCTTCTAAAGCCTATGACAATAACCCCACATAAACACACACACACAGCCACCTCAACTTATATATGCACAGGCGGGATGGAGGGAGGCGGCTAGTGAGTGTGTGTGTGCATTTTGAGTGTGTGTCACCATACTGAAGGGGCAGCTGTTTAATCAAAGTGATGGAGCCTCATTCTCAAGCTGCTCTTAATGAGTTTTTCCCCACACTCTGTGGCACACAACTTTCACATGTACGCAAACACATACACACATAGGCGCTGGGAATGTTCACCCACTGCTGCTCTCTCCCCTCTTTCCTCAAACACTCCACGCCGCCGGCGTCCCGATTCCAGTCTCCCACGGTTACAAGCGTCGCAGCTTGTTGTGACTGGCAGGCTGCGGGATCCCCTCGTTGGATTATTCTTCGATCTCACCGTGAGAAATAAGCCACGGTGACGGGTTGAAATGTGATTTTTAAAAACTTGAGGTGGACAGCGGGGAATAAATCCTGTGTCATGAACAAGCACAGGCTTTTCTTCGCCCTTTGCTACCGCTACCTGTGGTTTTCCCTTCCATGACATGAATGGCGCCTTTCTCCCTCCAAACATGTCAGAAACATACACTTCTCTCAAGGCCCCAGATGAGGCCTGTCATGATTCCTGGTTTTTGGGATGCTAGTCTCCCCTTCATCTTCCCCTCACACCCCAGGCCTGTGCCCCACTGTTTACCCTATGGGAGAGCTGGGGGATTGGACCCACATGTTGGCAGGCCCTATTTGCTTTAATAAGGTGGATTGGGGAGATTGAAAGGGGCCTTTTAGGTTAAATTACACCAGATCCAGAGAGGGCAAGAAGCTCGGGAGCCCCCCAGCTCTGATCTTGGCTCACATTTCCTCCCGCTGTCTTGAACGTTTCAGGTGCCTTGGTTTTCCAGGCTGCTGAGGATGATTATGCTGTCACGGTTTGGACGCGGGCTGTGACAGGTGGACTAATTTGTTACTTGTCAGAGCAAAGACAAACAGAGGCGATCGGGCTGACAATCACACCTGCTAAGTGGCCGATTTCTGTGTCAACATTTGCTCGGCCGCTCATCACATGTCCATAAAATAAATTACACCTCACCGCTCCTCATTTTTCTTATCAATCAACGAGAGGCTCTGCATGTGAGGTTGCAAAGTGGATGCAGATTCACTGTGGCACTCACACCACAAAGGGCAAAATGTAAAACCCCCCCTGCTCTTCTGAAAAAACATACAATTTTACCTCCTGCTCCCTGCTCATAAACTCATACCACCTCCGTCCTTCCTCCTCCTACACTTAATATTAACAAGTTAATGGAAAGCTCTCCGAGCTGTGTGATTATTTCCTGATGGCACAGTTGAAACAGAGCCAGATGGATCCATCAATTCAGTTTCTTCTCAGCTCGGATAATGCTTTCACCCCATATAGCTGTTACTGTAAGAGGCAGGTGTGGCTGAGAGATCCACTGAGAAAGGTTGGGGTTAGGTGGGGTCAAATCCAAAACAAAATCCCTATCCTGCTTGTTCTTGTAACTGAATCTATTAAACAGGTAAAAACTATTTCCATTGTGAAAGAGGGTCAAAGCACAGGCTCTTTAACTCCATTGCCGTCACCACTTCTGTGTTAAAACTTTCTGGCCATTGCATCATTTGCGTCAAAGCACTTTCCATGTTTACCTTTTACTCCCCAACAGCTGCTCACTAATTCGCGATGCAATCTCTACCCACTTTTACGAGCATCGCCCCTGCTGACATTTTAATGGAGTGATCACTGCATAAACATACACCAATACACAGGAGAGGGGAGGCAGCTGCCAGTGAGGCATGCAGTGCTCAAAATGAGTCACTGGCACCACCTAGTGGTCAATCACTGCAACAACAAGCTTTTTCAGTCAAATTGTGGGGGATAAAGGTGAGGAAAAAGAGTTGTGTATGAAAGAAAATCAAGCACAAACCAATATATCATGCATTTGTTGGTTGTTCTCACCTTGCAAGTGGAAGCCAGGAGGGAACCGTCCTGCTTCCAGGTAAGATCATGCAGTTGGTCGCCGTGCTGCTCCAGAACTGAGGATGCAGACATCATTGTTAGGAGGACAAAGATATGCTCCTCTCATGTCAGACATCCACCAAGAATTAAAAACAAAAAAAAGGGGGAATGATAAAATGTTTAGAGGAATTAACCGAACATCAACGATGAACACTGACACACATAGACAAGGACGACATGGAACATCTGAAAGGTTGCCGTAGCAAAAATGCATGAGAGATGAAGCCATAAAAATAAAACAAGCACAGACCATAAAAAAAAAATACACAAAACAGGAAAATGGGGCTGATTTACTTTACATCAATGAGTTCATTTATGGTTTTCGGTACATGAGTGGAATTAGGAGTGAGTGAGCACAGCGTCGCTTGTGTGGACTTTTCCCCGCAACGCCATGGAAAGAGATGAGAGGTGCACTTGTTAAGACACAGGTGGTATGTGGGAAGAAAAACAAGAGCTCATTAAAATGCAGATGTGATTCTTTAGCGAATAAGGTGAAAACTCAGAATGAGTGTGATGTGTTACACTGCAAAGTGTGTATGTGTGTGTTTGATCAGCAGTGAGCAGCAGCAGCAGCCAGGCCAGCTGTCATGGGATGAGGGGGAGGGTGGGGGGGCAAAGTGTTTGTGTTGAGGCCAGAGGATAGTAACTATAACCAACGGCCAGTGTTTGGGAGGGGGGGGGGGGGACC